>JARJHM010001177.1:0-57712 GCA_033356055.1 Carex pumila | reverse complement strand
TTTTTATATGTATAGACAACTGTCGCTCTTTCATTGTTGCTATTACATCTATAGAAAAAGATTTCTCTATTTGATTATGCGATCAACACTTTCTTTATTTTAATGACTCTGATTCATTTTATTTTCAAAATCAAAATATTTCTCTCTAGATGCATTTCTTTCCTAAAGAATGAAAGACGATAATTAAAATTTAAAGCTCATAATTAACTAACTGAAAAATCAATTTACTAGTCAACAAAAAAGAAAACTTATACTTAAATTAACAAATAATAAACTGTAGATTTTATTAATTGAAATGACGGATTTAAAGATAAAATTATCTAAGATTTAATTAACTTATATAATTAATTTATAATTAACAAAAAATACTGTGAACATAATTTTCAATCAATTGAATAAAATAATTAAAAGTAGGAAGCAATTGCATCTATAGAAAAAGAAAAAAAAGTCCAAGTGGTAATTGGAGCATATTATTTCAAAATTTGATTGGGTAACATGCTAAATATATATATATTTTTTTTCTGTTCATTGTATAGTATACAATTAGAAGATAACATGAATGAATGATAACAAATTTAGAATTTGATATTCAAAAAAACTTATTAATTAAAAAAAATAAACAAATGACTGCTTACAAACTAAGAGGTAAAGTTGTCTATTTATTAAAGTGTTAATAATAATTTTGTAGTGTGAATATCAGCACCCCATAATATACCTTTGTACACTTGTACTCACCATCTTTATCTTTTTTTCCCCAAAAAGTAGGCATAAAAACTAGGAAAATGTGCCGTTAAATTTAAAATTATCTGAGGGTTTGTACCTTATTTACTTTAGAATTACATTAGATTCAACTATCTGTTTTTTTTTTCTTTTTGTAGAACAAAAATACTAAAAGAAAATGAATCTAGAAGTCTGATTCTAATAAAGGACCAGGTTTCTAGATTCATTTTCTTTTAATATTTTTGTTCTACAAAAAGAAAAAAAACAAATTCTGACCAGCAGAGAAAACAAGAACTTGCATCAGATTCTGAGTGGAATACAGTTACAACTTAAATCAAATTTGTTTTTTCTCATTGAAATTCTGATGACACCATAAAATCGATTTAACTTGAACTAAAAGATATATTACACAAATTCAACTCATATCGGAAGCAAAATTGTTTGGTAGCAACACGTATATATATATCAGCATTGCCAACTGGCAAGGAGTAGAAGTGTGTGGGGTCGTGGGGCGATAAATAGGCAACTTGAATGGACGGTCAGATTCAATCCTGCCGATTAATCCGTGGCAAAAGTAGAAGGCTCAGATTTTCCATCAAGCACGACGACATGATGCAAGCGAAGGAGATTGCACATTCAAAGAGTCCGTTGTAACGCTAGCACAACCAAACACAGAGACCATATATAGGCCACTTGGCATAGATATTAATTTACATGGAGACCAAGTGGATGCCAGATGCCAGCACAGCGAATACTAAACGTAGCCAAAAAAAGAAAGTGGGTGCGCGGTGTTAGAGCACAGTCAGAAAAGCTTGTTCTATACACCACAGGACTGTGGGGCATATTTGTCGGACACTTGATCCAGACGAACTGAAAACTCCGAGAGAAGGAACCAAATATCACCCCATCCCGCTTACTCGGCAATTTAAGGAGGTAAACTGAGCCTTTGGATCAAGCAAAGTCGCCAAGATAAGGCCACGTCATAAACACCGCTTGTGTAGTTGTGTTGTTCATTTTCGCTGAGAGAAATAACGGAAGTATAATTCTCTTTAATTTGAATATTTACGACGCATATTGTAATCAATTATTTCACTAATATTTTGTTGACGAAAACAAATATTCTATTACTATTTTCCACCAAAGGGGAAAATCACATACTCGTTGGACATTGCCGCGGTTTCTATTGTTAACCTAGTGAAGAATAGAAGTGAATGTAATGGAATAGAAATGAAGCTTAGCATATATAATTTCTTCATGTTTGAATGATTAATGAGAAGATTTTCAAAAAAAAAAGAATGATTAATGAAAAAAAAAAAATTTTGCTTTCCATCTGATTTTTTTGTCTAGTTGATTAAAATTTAAAATGTTAATTAATGAGAAATTCAACGATTTTTATAAGATTGTGACAAAAAATCTATAAGAAAATTATATAGGTAAGATATCCTGTCAATTACAATGATACATGATTAAACATTTTACCTCTTGTATCTTTCACCTCTAATATAATTTTGTTAACCAAACATGATTCGACAATTTTTTTTTTCTTTCCATTCCCTCCCTTCCTCTACTCTCCATCCAAACAAGGTGTAATTAAGGTGCGATTTGAATTTTTTTTTAGTCCAAGTTAACAAAAACTAGACGAATTGGGATTAATGATTGAATCAACCTTTAATCTTTATCATGGACTAGACGAATTTAATAGGATATATTAAAATTGAAGGATCTCAAGGAATATAATCATATTTAATTAAACATATTGGCTATATATGATGAGTTCAGAGTAGGTCCAATGCTCATCCAACCTACTTTGATTTGATGGGTTCTATCACCGTTCGATTTGCATTAAGATGCGTGCAATTTGCTTTAAAATCCGTGCATATCTGCTTCAATTTTTGTGCGTATAGATCTTGATGTTGATCGGACGGTTCTAAAGCTCATTGAACTCAAAAGTAGGTCCGATATCCATAAAACCTACTATATATGTTCTCATGTAGGAGACAGTTGTATTTTTTTTAGCCCCTAAGCTGATTAGGGATTACAAGGATTTTGCGTTGTCAGAAAGTTGCTAGAGCACTTGTATTGTATGAGATAGGAGATCGAGATGAGGCTATTGCTAAGATGGAAAATGTCTCTATTTCTCTCAAGGGTTATCAAGGTCTTAGTTCAATAGGAATTTTTTTTTATTTTTTATTTGAGAAATGGAAGTTTTTAATTTTTTTTTTTTATTTGACAAAATATAGTTTATTATTCCAAGCCCTAAACTCCAATTCTCTCGAAAGGGACGAGATGGGAGAAAAGCCATGGGCGAATGGAGAGGCGACAAAGAAGGCGATCTCACAGCAACCTACCGGAGATCGAACTCTACTCAGCTGGTTTGAAGAGGCAATGAAACAGAAACCTAGACCAATAGAAGACATATTCTCAACAGCAAAAGGGCCTAGGATCAACCATTGTCTCATCGATGAAACACCAACCAACCAAAACTTCTCCAAGAACCAACTCCACCCTCCTCAAGCTACGAAACCCACCTATGCCACAGTCATAGCTAGACTCAATACACTCCAGAGAGACCTGCAAGCTCAGAAAAAAGCTCAACTGCCAAAGAGCACACTGCTCCAGAAGAATATAACAGCTCACACAGAGAGAAATCTCAACCACACCTCATTTACTCCCAGTTCTACCAACAAAAATGAGAAGGTACATCAAAACGTTGCAAACAGTTATGATAAAGTTCAAAGAGTGGATGAGCACGGCTGGACGAGGGTGACAAGAAAGCACAAAACCAAAAACAAGCAACCAAAGGACACAAAACCCCTCAACCCTTACCTCAAGAAGAGACAACTGCAGCTGATAGCACAGGCCAGATGTTTCAAGTGCCTGGAAAAGGGACACAACAAGGCTCAATGCAGAAATGCATTCAAATGTCATAAATGCCAAGGTTTAGGGCATCAGGCCAAGTACTGCACACAAGCAAACAGAACTACCACTACAAATAGAGCTGCTCAACAGGAGGTAAAACACAAAATTCACACCAACACCATACGAAAAACAGAGATAATACACAACAACAAAAAAATGGAACTCCAAAACTGGGAGACCATGGAAATGCTCAGTCCAGAGTACATCAACAGTGCCAGGGAAGATGACGTTAGAGTCTTCATGCCCTCAACTGATGAGCTGCGTCCCTCAAATGGGGCATTGTCTAGAGCAGCAGTGGTAATGACAGGCCCTCACGTTGAACAGAGAACCCTACCCCAACGTTTGGCAGCAAACCTAGGGATGTACTTTAACCGTCATCCTCGCGACTTCTCCATCCGAAAGGTTGAACCAACAACAGGGGATTTCATAGCAATCTTCCCAACGGTGAGTATGCGTAATGAGGCAGTGCAAGTGGGAATCTTTGTCATAGACCAAACCACTGATGTGCAATTGGCAAAGTGGACTCCGGCGAGAGGAATGACTAGGGTGCCGGTTTCACATAGAGCCCGGATCAAAATGATCAATGTCCCACTTGGGTTTTGGAACTTCGAGGACCTCGATCACATTATCTCGGGGTTTGGATACATGTTATGTATGAACAAAGTCCAAGAAGAAAATGGCAACTATGATGATCTCAAAATTTTCATAGCATGCCACAACCCAAGCACGATACCAAGAACCATGCTCCTCTCAAAATCAATAAGAGGAGTAACACACACAACATGGATCACTCTCGAGTTGGAGGGTTGGCTACACATGACCACTAATCCAAACCCACCGGAGGTAAATGAAGAAGAGGTAGACGAGGCACTAAGGCACAACCGTAACCGAATAGCCGAGAGGAGAAGGCAGAGAGGCCAAGCTTCACCTAGGCGGGCAAGAAGACAGAGAAATGACTACCAAACGGATGGGTCCAGTTCAGGTTATTCCTGGAGAGCAATACATCAGGTAAAGGGGACCCCACCAGTAAAAGAACAAACCATACCTGTTATTTTGCAGAGAAAGGACGCACGAAAACCGTTTACAACCGTGCAAGTACAAGAAAGTCATACCACTTTTCAAACGGCTATTGTGTTAGACAAGGACAGCATTAAAAACCCACTCAAAGGCGTGCCTGTCCTCACAAAGTACCAGACAAAAGGTAACACTCAAGGTAGCTTTCAAAAAGTGAAGTTCTTTGATTTTTTACACGCCACAGTCACTCTGCCACACGTGACTATCCAAGTGCTTTTGTTCAACCCAACCATCACACTTACAGAAAACAAGGCACTATCATTCCAGTTTGGAAAACTGGAAATGGATGGATTTAAACCAACAAGCCCAGCAATACAACAGCCCATTAACTTTGAGGAACTATACTACCAACCAAGCATAGGCCCGAAATCACCCAGGTTGAGCTTAGAAATCATTAACCAACAGCTCAATAAAGAGCCTACTCAACTGGGCCAGTCACAAATTGAGTTCGACTTGGGCCTAGTGCCAATGGAATCCCAGCAGAACACCACTCTCCTTAGCGGATTCAATAAACACCAACCCGAAATAGAAATGGAAAGGGAGGAAGCTCCTCCAGGCTTTCCACTCAAGCTTTACTCATCCAATACAATTGAGAAGAATCAAAAATCCACAACAACACAGTCCGAAATCACCCTGAGGCGCAGCAACCGCCTCTTTGAGAAGAACACCGGAACCTACATCTCAACAATAGAGAAAGCTCAAATCACACAAGGATACACCATGGCACAACCACTGCCAACCGGCGCAAAAACCAGGGCAAAGGCAACACCGGTCAAGCTCACTTACCAGGAAACTCAAGACCCCCTGAGTGCGACACAGGCAGAAGCAGTGGTTTACACGGCGGGCATTGAATTGAGCACAGAACTGGCAGCCAAGATTCTGACTCTCACTGAACCGGGTCAAATCGTACCCATCAATGAGGAGGTCTAGAAAGACTTAAGCATAAGGGAAACAAGATGGTAGCTTAAGTTTTTTTAATGTATCACAACTTACTGCTTTTTTTAATTTCTTGCAATTTGGGGATTTTTTGTTTTTGGGGACAGAGGCAAAGCAAAAATAGGTTAGAAGTTGGATGGTGTTCAATCCCCTCCTCAGTCATGACGACTGTCTTGTATCAACTGTATCGGGTTCCCGGACCCATTGTTTTAATGAATTTCGAAGTTTTTATTGGTTATCAATGACACACACAATCAAACTAAACTTCTTATCATGGAATGTACGTGGTCTAAACGAGAAAGACAAGAGGATAGCGGTGAGACAAACAGTCTTATTAGAGAGACCTCACATTATTTGTTTTCAAGAAACAAAAATGAGTCTCATGAGTGATAAAATTATTAAGGAAACATGTGGTAGAAGATTGAATCAATTCACCATCTTACCGGCAATAGGCACTAGAGGAGGGATTCTTCTAGCATGGTCTTCCACAAATTTCACGAAGTTACAGGAAAACAGTGGCACTTTCTGTATTTCTGTTTTACTCAAAAATATACTAGACAATTCACAATTTTGGCTAACAGGAACATATGGCCCCTCAACAAGAGATGGCAGAGAGCAATACTATGAGGAACTCTCATCAATCAAACCAACAGATGGAACACCATGGATAATCTGCGGTGATTTTAACATCACCATTCAACCAGAAGACAGAACCAACAATCAAAGAACTTGGAGAGAATCGATTCACTTTGCATCTCTGATTTCGGACTTGGATCTGTTGAACCTATCTATGCAGGGTAGAAGATTTACATGGTCAAGTGAAAGAGAAAATCCACACATGGCCCGATTGGATAGATTTCTCATCTCGGGAGAATGGAATACAATCTTTCCTAATTCAAAACAACAAGCACTTCCAAACACTTCATCGGACCACTGTCCGATTCTCTTCACAGCCCGCACATCCTACAAGGTATCAAAATTATTTCGCTTTGAGAACTTTTGGTTGAGCTTTGACGATTTCAAAGAAATGGTAAGAAAAGAATGGCAAACTATACCACATGCACAGAACCCGATTGAACTGCATGAGAAGTTGACCAAAATACAAAGCAAAATTAAAGAGTGGTCTAATAACAAGATTGGAAATATAAAAAAACAAATAACCACTTGTAGAGATTTTCTTGGTTGGCTAGACAGAGTCAAAGAAACTAGAAAGGCAACAGCACTTGAAAAGATGATTGCTTGCCTTATCAAACAGAGATATACAAACCTAGCCAATTTGGAAGAGCAAATCTGGAGACAGAGAGCAAAAATAAAATGGGAACTAGAAGGAGATAAGGGCACCAGGTACTTTCACGCGATAGCAACTAACAACAAAAGGAGAAATGCTATTCCACAAATAGAATATCAGGGGGTACAACACTCGGATCACAGAACCAAATATGAAGCATTCTTTAACTTCTACAAGGATTTAATGGGTACGGCTTCTAAAGAAATGCCATTGATTTTTTGGGAAAATCTGTACCCGGCACGTCATGATTTAAATGAGATGGGATCACCAATTATGGAAAGAGAAATACAGGAAGCAATAAAAAGCTGGCCTAACAATAAAAGTCCGGGTCCAGACGGATTCACGGGGGAATTTTACAAAACTTTTCTTCCTCTGATTTTACCTGATCTCCTAAATACTTTCAAAAGTATTACAACACATCAAAATTCATTGGCACCACTAAACATATCCTACATAATCCTCCTGCCCAAACAAGAAGCACCATCCACTCCTTCAGATTTTCGCCCTATCAGTCTCCTACACGGAGTTCAAAAGATATTTTCAAAAATTCTGGCAACTCGTCTCCAGGGCCGACTACAAGACCTGATACAAGAAACACAAACAGGCTTTCTCAAAAACCGAACAATCACAGAAAACTTCATCTATGCACAACATATACTACACCATGCGAAGAAGGTCAAAACACCAATTGCACTTTTCAAAGCAGACATACGAAAAGCATTTGACACGGTTAGTTGGGAATTCATTTTGAAAGTTCTACAAAAAATCGGTTTCCCTACTCAATGGTTATCATGGATCAAGAATACCATTCTGACAGGTTCTTCTCAGATCATGATTAATGGATCGTTGGGCAAAAAGATTATCTTGAAAAGGGGGGTCCGTCAAGGAGACCCCCTCTCACCGCTTCTATTTATAGTGGCGATGGACTTCCTAGCAAGGTATTTTCAGAAATTGACCTTAACGGGAGCGATAAGATTGCCATTTGAAGGAATGAAACCTTGCTTGTTATATGCAGACGATGTGCTATTCTTCATAAAACCAGAAATTCAACAAATACAAGCGTTAACAGTGGCTTTGACGGCCTTTCAACAAGTCTCGGGATTGCAACTAAACGCCCAAAAATCTGAATTGATCCTGACAAAAGATGACCATGGAGAAGGATCGACACTGGCTAACATAATTGGATGCAAACTGGGATCACTGCCTTTCACTTATCTTGGTCTGCCATTGTCGAATAAGACACTCCAAAAATCAACATTTCTCCCTTTAATCCAAAGATTCAATAATCGATTGGCCGGCTGGGCAGCAAACCACCTTTCCACCGCAGGGAGACTCATTTTGCTCAATGCGGTACTCTCCTCATTACCTACCTACTACATGACAGTGATGAGATTGCCACAATGGGTAATAAAAGCGATAGACAAAATAAGAAGGCACTTCTTGTGGCATGGAGTCATAGAACAATCTAAGAAAATTCACCTTGCAAATTGGGAATTAGTAACAACACCAAAACACCTTGGTGGCCTGGGGGTACCAGATTTAAGAACATTCAACTCGGCGTTGCTCATGAAATGGCAATGGAACTGGCAAAAACCAACTCAGGCATTATGGAAACCCATCATACATAGCACAGTAACAACCATCAATTTGATACCACAGGCAATGCTATTTACCAATTCCTTAGCACACACACAGGACTTCTACAACCACTCAACAGAGCACAAATTAGGCGCAGGTAATAACATAGCCTTCTGGAAACATGATTGGGGATGGGGATTTTTAGAAGAAAAATTCCCAAACTTATACACACACACAGTAAATGGATATGCCACAGTGCAACAGATGCTCACATCCGATCCACTATCAGCCATGTTCAAACCGATACTCACAGTAGAAGCAACACAGGAACTCACATCTTTGCAAGAGCGGTTAAGTCAAGTAGTACTGCTACCGAACCAACAAGACGATGTGCGGTGGAGATGGTCACAAACAGGACAGTTCACGGTTAAATCAGCTTACAGGGCAATGAAATTTACACCAAGAATCATGTCAGAAACACATGCAATTTGGAAAATATTGGCACCACCGAGAGTAAGAGTTTTCGGTTGGCTAATGACCAACAACAGGATACTGACTATTGATAACCTGACACGAAGGGGTTGGCAACTGGTAAACCGCTGTATAATGTGCAAGACCAACATGGAAACAGTGGAGCACATGTTCTGTCACTGCCCCTTCACACTAGCGATATACTCAACAGCAGTACCGGACTGGTACAGGGTACAGAATTCAAATTCCTTGCAGTTGCTCTTAGAAGAAAAGGTAAAACAAGAAACCAGATCGTCACTTCTAATAGCACAGTTCATTGTATGGCGAGAAAGATGCTCTCGGACTTTCAGGGATACTTGCAAAGAGATGGAGGAATTAATTGGCGAAATACAACAACAGAAGCAATACTTGGTCGGAAAATAGCAGCCAAACACAACCACTGCCAAAATAAATTAGATTTTATTTTCATGATTTTCAAGATTTCTTTTCTTTTTTCACATTTCTTCATTTCTTAATTTACTTAGATTTCAGCTCAAATGTTTTGAGCACATTTCCTTTACTTTCACAGTTACAAACTCTTTTGTAACAAAAACTATCAATCAAATATGGACATAGACCCCTATTTTTCCTCAAAAAAACTCCAATTCTCTCTCCGTCGTTTTGAGTATTTCTTCACTTCATTTTGGCTTCCTACCGCATATCCCAGTCGGCCTCTGAATCCTCCTACCTCGCTTTCACGACAATGATGAAAGACCAAACAAAGAAAGACTCAAAACGAAGGAGGAAATCCTTCGTTTTTTAGTCTTCCACGCTTCGTCTTGACTTCCTAGTTTGAATTATCCATATTAATGAAAAATCTAACCTAGTTCAGAACGAAAAATAGATTCTATAGTGAATTTTCAAATATATATATATAGAGAGAGAGAGAGATTTTAAAACCCTAAGAGAGAACTTTCAAAGAGACCAGCGTCAAAACTCTAATAAGAGGATTTAAGGGAAGTGAGAGAGTTATTTGATTGAACAAGTGGGCGGTGAGAATTAAAAGATAGGGCAGTGATTAAAGAGGTGCAAATTATAAAAAATCCTTATTACATTTCAAACATGGTTATAAAGAATAAACCGTGTACAATGAACAACACGATTCCTGAACAAACTGTGTATAACTTATAATTGGGGACAGAGATAGTCATAGGCACGAAAAACTAAAAATCCTAAACATGATTTATACATATATGGCTATTTCTTAAAGCAGTGTACTTTTGTTCTAAATTAATTTTTTTAATGTGCTTGTTAGCACTTAGCATCCATGTGTTATTCTGGCCATTAAAAAAACATGAAAAAAGCTAACCTGTACAAATTTGAAACAATTGGATTTAAGGACAAAAGGTGAAAATGAATGCATAGCGAGGGGGTGATTGGTACAAAAAAAATAATTTTGAACAGATTTAGTTGAAAAAGCGAGAATAAAGACTACACGATTTAAAACTATAAATCTTTGTTTGGAGATTGGTGATAACCATACACTGATTTTAACTAAAAAACTGTGTACGATTATGTATTATCATGCACGATTCAGTATTATAAAACCTTGAACAAAAGTTGGGTGACTTCCGGACATGCATGGTGATAACCATACACTGATTTTAACTAAAAAACTGTGTACGATTATGTATTATCATGCACGTTACTAGTGGACTGTGTGGGTATGTGTGATCTTTTTTTCGCACAAGTACGTGACTCCTCCTATTACACACTGTTAATGTGCAATTTTTTCTCATCCATATATGATATGCCATGTATGGTCGCATCTTTTTTTACTAGTGATATTTGATTGTTTCCTAAAAAAATAACACTTTTCTTTTGAATTTTTTCGGAAAGGGTAGGCCAAATCCTACAGATGTTTTGATTCTCTAACAGTTGTAATTAAAAAAAAAAAATGAAATTTCAGATTGTATATCAACCATCCAATCAAATAATCTACCTCTGTTAAATTATATGTATCTTTTTGATGTTTTTAACTTGTAGAGTTCTAAATTTATTTAGAAACGTACTCGCCACACATAGTATTTGATTGTCAGATACTCAATTTTCCGTTTGGTCTTAATTTCTTTCTATTTTTAAATATTATTTAAGAAACTTTTGAATTCATTAAAAATTATTGATCATGTCTTTATTTCTTTTCATTTTTATATCATTTAAAGAATATTACTTAAATCATATATTCTCACTGGAGCAATTAATCTAATTATCATTTTTTTTCCATTCCAAACTTGGCAATTAATCTAATATCCTCACTGGCATGCTTAATTTATAACTAGTATCATGCATGCACATTGTAACAGAGACATATTATAAGGGAACAACAAAAAATCTCATACAAAATAACATATTTTTATAATAAATTGCTATATGACAAAATAGTATTTGTTAAATGACATATTAAATGACATCTACGCGTAAATAACATTATTTGAATGACATATTAAATAACATATTTAAATGACATTTTTAAAATCTTTTTGGCATATTTTCATAAAAAATATCTCATACAAAATGATATATTAAATAACAAATAACATTCCTCAACTAAAAAATTCCTTAAATAATATCTAAAATAATAGAAAGAAATTAGGATCAAATAGAAAGATGATACAATTTGCACGTGGCAAGTATGTATCGAAGTAAATTTAGACTTTTATACGTAAAAAAAAGCATAAAAAATAGGCATGGAATCATCCATGAATATTAGTTATTAATTGTTTTTTTATTGGTCTATTTTTTATATGAAAATATGTTATTTTGTATGAGAATTTTTTTTTGTTCTCTTATAATATATCTCTATTGCAATACACAGGCACAATATTAATTTTGTGTATATAACCAATAAAAAGAATTTATAGATCTGGGAAGTACGTATGTGGGGATAAAAGAAAACAAACTAAAAGGTAAAGACACATAGAACTATTTAGATCTATAAATAAGAATTTGTTTTATCAACAAGAATAAATAATAATTATTGCCGATCGAGGATAAGATTATGGGAATCATTATTTCTGAGGATATATTGTTATTACCAACAGATCAAGTATCCGCGTGCAATAATACCGATATTATTAAGCAATTTTATTCTCGTATATAAAACATATTCTTGTAGTATAAAAATGAATACCCTATATATAGTTATCTCTTCATATATATATATATATATATAAAGTGACTTTCAAATCATCTTAATAAATAGTAAAAAAAATTTAAAAAAAATATAAAATTTGGTCTCCAAACACATTTTAATATAGATTAAACATCTAACGGTTTGGATCGGCTATTTGGACTTCAAAATTAGAGATATGAGCGCGAATTAAAACAATCTGTTTAATTCGCGAAGTAGCGTAGCCTTACTCTCTCTCTCTCTCTCTCTCTCTCTATATATATATATATATATATATATATATATATATATAATCCATTCTTATATTATGCACATAGTTGTCCTGATCTGCCAGCGGTTGAGATTAAAAGATGAACTTTCAAATTGAATATCAGCCCTTCAATCAATGCACGAGTACAATACTAGTATATATATATATATATCCATTCTTATGTTATGCACGTAGTTGTCCTAATCCGAAAATTAGATATTAAATCACAATTATACTTCAAGAACTTTTTTTATATTATATTTGATCCTTTTTTTTTTAATTTGTTGTTGTTTCTTTTATTGTTATTTATTATTTGGATATCTATTTTTTTCTCATTTGTGTCTTTTATTTTCATTTAAATATATGTTTTCTTAATTTTGTGTGAATGTCAAATAAAAAGGTCTCTTTATATTCTATTCAATCTTATAATATATTTCCGTTGTAACGCACGGGCACGATACTAGTATATATATATATATATATATATATATATAGGGTCCAGCTAATTTGTTGTTGGCAACATTTTAGCCGGAGGTGCTGCCACTGTTTTTTCTATTTTTTGATGTTCAAACAACAAATCTAAACCGTTAGATGTTTAATCTATATTATAATCTACTTGGAGACCAAAAATTTTTGGAATTTTTTTACTATTTATTAAGCTGGTTTGAAAACCGCTGATTTCAATGCTGCAGAAATTTACTCAAATCAACGGTTTTCAAACCAGCTTAATAAATTGTAAAAAAATTCAAAAAAATGTAAAATTTGGTCTCCAAGTAGATTATAATATAGATTAAACATCTAAGGGTTTAGATTTGTTGTTTAAACATCAAAAAATAGAAAAAATAATGGTAGCACCTCCGGCTAAAAGGCTGCCGGTAGCAAATTAGCCGGACCCTATATATATATATATATATATATATTATTCTTTATTGTTTTACATGAAAGATGAAATCAATTTATGAATAACCAAGCACGATTTCACTAATTCCCTCAATATATATGATATTCTTCATAATCAATACGTACATTAAGTTATATATACTTCTATTAAATTTATTAATTAAGCAGTATAGCCTTCATCAAGGGTACTGCCGCCCTTTGCTAAATAGTCAGCCAACCCATTGTGGCTTCGACCAATGTGCAAACACTCGAAATTGTTCTCCTTTAATAAACCCCATATTTCATGAATCTCTTTATAAGCTCTCCAATCTGCATCTAAAGGAGGTGGTTGCGCCATGCTTGTTTAAGCTAAAATTTGATTGTCTGTGAAAAAGGTACATGATTGAAGACCCAACCCTTTTACAAACAGTATATAGCTTCCTTTAATGCTACAGCCTCGGCTTGCAATGGACAGCAAACTGTACACGGTGCAGCCCTATAGCCTTTGCGCACACCATCCTCCTCTGCCACGAAGCCAATTCCTCCCCTCCATGGCTGTTTCCATGGGCCATGGACCATACACCTATACACCTTTAGTGAGCTGCTCTCTTGTGCACCTTCCTCTTCCACCCGAGCCCCCTTCTTCAAATGAGCCGCTGCAGCAATTCTAGCCTCCCTGCTAATCGGAACTTTGCCCCCATATACCTTCTCATTAGAGCATCTCCAAACAGCCCATGCCGTGTTTGCCGTGTCAGTCCATGTCTCCTCTGATGAGTGATCAAAGATCCATGTAAGGATAGAGGGAAGGTCACGTGGCAACCTATCTGTGCGAAGAGCTAAAGGACCACGAAGCCAGCAAGCTCTTGCGAATGGGCACATGAACAGCATGTGCAGCACATCTTCTTCGCCATGTTTTTTTTTCGAAAAAGTGGTTATCCACCAATTTCATTAGAAACCATAAAATGTTAGCTGCTTACTCCAAATGACTGGAGTAAAAAGCAATTACATACTTTGAATTTGTAGAAACCAAAAAATACTGGACAATACCAATATGACAAAACAATGAAAACCACAAGGTTCCTACTACACATTGCACATAGAACTAATATAAAAGCAAACCAACAAAAAAGACATTAAAAACAGCTAGAAACAAAATAGGATCTAGAATGAGACAGAATCATGGGATTCTGACCCAAGCGTAAGGGTTGAACCTCCTTGATCCAGGATTACTGGAATTTCCCATTCCCCTTCCTCTAAACCAATTGCGGAACTGCTCATTGGGGTACCTATTAAAGTAATTACCTGACAAGGAATATCATTAGTGTCCATAGACATAATTAAAGACAAATTAAGTAGAGAGCCAAAATGTAAAGTTTTACACCAGAAGGTTGCTAACGCAATGATCCTAGAGCCCAAAGCCTGCAATGTAGGAACAGTAGTATTTTGAAAGCAAATTTTATTCCTTTCGAGCCAAATACATCACAAAATTGCCCCTCGTACAAGTTCAACTAGAGGCTTATCTTTAAGAGGGATGGCTGCATTTATAATCCAAATATCATTTATTGTAAGGCTCTCAAAAATAAAGTTATTATGAGTAGCAATCCAAATCCATATTTGTCGGGTAAATGGGCATTGCACAAATAGATGGTCAGTAGACTCAAAATCACCACAGAAAGGACATGAAGTGTCCCCTACCCATCCTTTACCAAGGAGATTTTCTTTGGTAAGGATTCTATTCCGTTTCAGCAAATATAAAAATATTTTAATTTTGAGTGGAATTTTGAATAACCAAATAGATGTAAATTCGTGATTTGGCACCTCACCATACTCAAGCCAAACATAATAAGAATGAACTGAAAATTTACCCACAATGGACCATCTCCACAAAAGTGTATCATGAATATTAGGGTTTGACTTATAATCAAGTAAATGAATTTGCAGATTATGCCATTCATTCCTCAATACCCCAGTTAATTGTCTTGTAAAAGGTATATGCAAGTAATTATGTCTATAAGCCTCAATAACTAAGATATCAGGATCAACTGATATGGCAAAGAGAGTGGGATATGAAAATGATAAAGTGTGTTCTAAACACCACCTGTCATTCCAAAATTGAATTGTTAAACCGTTTCCTAATTTTTTAGTGAAACCAACATCAATGGTAATGCTCATAGGATCACCTCGAAGTTCTTGACGCTAAATTTTTTGCAATGGTAATGCTCCGTGCAGCA
Source organism: Carex pumila (assembly GCA_033356055.1). Lineage (NCBI taxonomy): Eukaryota > Viridiplantae > Streptophyta > Magnoliopsida > Poales > Cyperaceae > Carex > Carex pumila. Next base: position 42,197 of record JARJHM010001177.1, on the reverse strand, counting down.
ATTTCCAAATGAAGACTCGTATCCTAGGCACAGGAGCATGTAGGTGTGAATATGCACTGTCCATGAATCGAATATGTAGTAACGGTTCCTGGAGTTACTACAATTCCCTTTTGTGTAATTAATTAGTAAGTTGGTGTTGAACAAGGAACGTATATCTATTATATATCGATCATTTTCCCAGTAATTTTTTAAAATTTAATTAATTAATTGGAGAATACCAACCAATAATATATTAATTAAAAAATATTTTCCACAAAAAAAATTAACAATATAAGTGAAATTAAATATAAAATAAAATTATTTCCAGTTGCGGTAAATATGACATCCTATTTTGGGATAAAAAATATTTACAAAATCATTTTCTTGATGTTTAATTAGTTCTGCCTTTACAAGAAATCTTCACATCCACTAATCGATCTCACTCGAAAAAAGTTTCCGATTTTGCTAATGCACCCGCAAATTGTATCCCCGCACAAGGGCAATATATTCCTCACGCGTCTACAAAAGAACATCCAAGACATATCATGAATTAACTGGTACATGGGACGTCTCTTATTAGAAAAGAAACCTATTCCTTTCTCGTCATAGTGCCAACGCACCTGCTACCCAGGTTGCATTCCAGAGCAATTTTGCCCTGCCTGTCAGGGACTGTTGGCCTCTTGTCCCAATGTTGGAGATGTTACGGGTCCCTTTTTGGACAAAGTTGAAATGTGCCATAATCCTCCTCCAGAACATACATTGTTGCGTAATCACAAATCCACATAATGTGATACTTTGTTCGTCTGTGATCCTCGAGGTGCATAGTTGGCCATCTAGTTGTATCGTGCATCTCCTCATTGAAAAATATATCTAGTGTATATCGGATATATGTTATTTTTCATAGATTCATGCCAACTATGGAGTTCACACCTTTTTTGAAATAACAATATATATATATTTTTTTTTCGCAGACACGTAGCCTACAGGCATTAACTGTCGTCTAGCACTAACCTGTGAAAAATGACAACTAGTGTTGTGCCACTAATTAAATAAGTATAGGAATCGTTACCTTTTTAAATTTCTTATTTGACCCGAAAGTGCTGAATAATATATTGTTTATGCTAATGCAAAGAATAAAACATATATTGCTTGTTCTTATGATAAAGATTTGCTGCATGGGATGCTCTTTAATGGTAAAAAAATTGGTGCACTTAACGGGTACTGCAGAATTCAAACCATTTCTTTAAATTCTTCTTCCTTTTTTGCCTTCTTTAATTTTAGGGTAAGAATTAATTCAAACCGTATCTTTTTTCCGTAACAATGTATTTAGTATCCTTCCACCATAAATTGTATATCTTTTACATCCCTTTTTTCTGTTTTTCCTTTTTTTTTTTTTGCTGTTGTGGCAAGTATTTAGAGCATATCATTTTACCCTAAGTCCGTTACAATGTATGCAGCATATACACCCATTGTAACATTAATTATTCCGCAGTACGTGCCTATAAACCGGGACATCTTCCATCAAAAAAAACACCACAGAAAGAGCCTTAAACAAAGAGAAAAAGATGGACAGAGAAGTGGTGATTGTCGGAGCTGGACCGGCTGGCATTGCCACGGCTGCTTGCCTAAACCTTCACTCTATCCCCAACATTGTACTAGAAAAAGAGGATTGCTTGGGGTCATTATGGAAAAAAAATTCTTACGACTGCCTAAATCTTCATTTAGGAAAAAGATTTTGCCAATTACCGTACTTGGCACTTCCCCGACATGCTCCAAATTTCATCTCGAAGGCTGATTTTATCAAATATTTAGATGAATACGCAGAAAATTTCCGTGTTACCCCAAAATATCAAACATGTGTTAAGTCAGCTTTCTTTGACAAGGAAAGCATGATCTGGCATGTTGTTGCATGCAACGGTGTTACTGGTGAAACTGAAGAATATTCACCGAGGTTTTTGGTGGTGGCGACTGGAGAGAACGCTGAAGGTGTCATACCCGAAGTCCCCGGACTGCATACATTTCAAGGAGAAGTTATCCACTCCTATTTCTATAAGTCGGGTGAAAAGTACAACAATAAGAGGGTTTTAGTTGTGGGTTGCGGCAATTCTGGGATGGAGATTGCCCATAATCTAGCAACGCATGGTGCCAAGACCTCCATAGTGGTTCGAAATCCGGTGAGATTATAGAGCGTATTAATTTATAATTATTCACTTTCATTAGAAAATAATGGTATGAAGTATTTTTCTATTTAATTTAATTTATTTGACTAAAAATATTATATAATTTGGAATTTTTTTACGTCACAGTGTTCTAAGATCATCACTTTTCATATGCAAAGATTTTTTTTTTTGGAGTACATATATGGCTAATAGGTTTTAATATGTGACATGCAGTTTCATATCATGACCAAAGAACAGATTTTTCTGGGGATGAAGTTAGTGCAGTATCTACCTTTTGAACTTGTTGACACGATTATTGTGACAATGGCAAGATTCACATTTGGTGATCTCTCAAACTATGGGATCGTGAGACCAAAAGACGGCCCCTTGGTGCTGAAGGCCCGTAGTGGTAGATCTGCTGTACTTGATGTTGGCACAGTGCAAAAAATAAAGAATGGAGAAATTAAGGTAAACAAATGAAATTGTTCTTTCATATGTAACTGAATTAGTCCGCAACTACATTTACATGCATGTAACGTCATGTTCATGTATTTGTGCATGCATGCATTCATCTATACAAGTATGTTTGGTTCCAATTATAATGGTGTCGATGCGTCGGTGCGCATGCACAAGCGCACGAGTTTGTTTGCCCCCAATCGTACGCATGCTCGTGTGCAATGTGCGTGCATGCATGCACTTATATATGGGTTTGTTTGCGTTGAATCGTGCACATATGCATGCTTGCATTTAACAGCTACCATACCCTTAAATCAAATTTTATCCTAAAATAATATTGAATTTGAGTACAATATGAAATCAGCTAAGACAATAATTTCCTATGAACTGATTCCCCCAAAATAGGAAGTTTTCTGACATTTCATCTGTCATGAAAGATCATGGAGCTTAAGATTTTGTAATACATAGAAAATACAACGGTTCAATGTTCTTACTTACCTGCTACCGACATGTCACGAAACTTTCGATAATTTGAACTGTCTTAAATTTTGTTGTTAAAAAACTAAAGGTGTACGGACCAGTCTCTTCTGTGGAAGAAAATAATGTTCTATTTATGGATGGCAAGTCTGAGGCCTTCGATGCGATTATTTTTGCTACTGGCTACAAGAGTACCGCAAACAAATGGCTCGAGGTACAAGAATATTTTCAATACATATTCTCTTCTAACTCGTGTATTCCGTATATATTTTTCTTCGGACCTACATTTACTGTATAATCTCTTAAGTAAACAAAATGATAGTATGTTAATGAATGCATTACAGGATGGTAATGAAACACTGGACGAAGACGGTTTTCCTAAGAAAGGCTTTCCTAACCAATGGAAAGGAAGTAACGGACTGTACTGTGCTGGATTTGCTAGGAGAGGTTTGGCTGGTATCTCCATGGATGCCATCAATATCGCGGATGATATTAAGAAGTCCTACAAATAATTACTTATTTAATGTTGTCTGTATCAAAAGTGGTATTTGTGCTAGTGTCGCTGACTCGTCAGTACAATAATCTTGTTTTTCAAGCTTATTTTGGTTTTCTAATAACTATTGAACTTCCATTATCTATGTTGCTGTCAGGTTAAATATGCTATTATATGTTCTTCGTCCTTCAGAAAGTATGTCTTGAACTATTATATTATATATTAAAGTTGCATGGAATTTGATCATGAAATTTGTATGTTGTGAAATTTGAATGTTTCTAAGTAAAATTTTGAGAAAGCATGTTAAATTATAGCATTTAACACAGTGACAGGAGAAATAAATAGTATTAATTGAGGGTATCGGTGGTAGGAAACAAATCTGCTGTGATTCTTGAGAATCACAGGGCCCTGCTTTTCCAAATTTACCTATTCATTTGTTTTGAGATTTGTACATATTAAACAACATATTTTGAGATTTGTGCATTTAAAAAAATAGATTTTGAGAATTGGAAAAGCAGGGTCCTGTGATTCTTTTGAGAATCGCAGCAGATTTATTTCCATCGGTGATATGTGGCAGCTGAAGAGATATGGGAGGTGAACGTGCCAGCTTGAAATACCCTAGTTTGGAAAGCTTTCTCTGGATTAAAGTATTCATTCCACTTACTGTAAGTCAAGAGAATGGAAGAAAGGAGAGATTGGTTTAGTTGTTGAAGCAGCAACAATGCTATTCAGATAATGTCATAATAGTACGTATGTCATATTCATGGCGCCAAGACCACAACATATTGTGTTCCATAGTTCAGTTAGAATAAATTATCCCTTTAGTTTAATTTGGAGTTTTAATATCCCATGTTGAAAAAAAAAATAACTCTGGACAAGAGCCAATATGATAGAATATGCAAATTTTACAATGCTTGCCAACAATAGCAGGATTGAGAATATAAAAAAAAAAAAAATAGCAGGATGAATTAATTCAGTTCTTATTTTTCCCTCTTTGATCTGAGAGATGACTACCAATGTTATCATACAAGGCCATGAGAGGTCACTCTAGATGATTGATCAAGTTAGACCTTGTAACTAATTGACTGTAACTAACTTTTATCTCTATTCAGTTACATCTTCTAATCCTTGCTGTACAAGGTCTAACTTGTTCAAACATCTAAAGTGATGTAAAAGCTTTCTCTATTTCTGTCCCTTGTCTTTCAATTCTGGGTGGCGGCACCTATTTCTTCTTTGGCCAGCGAGCCTGCCTAGGAAGGTATGCAGCCGTAAAAGATGGAGTTGAGGAGAGATTTTGATCAGGAGGAAGAATTGAGTGATAAAAGGAAGGTGTCCAACTTACTCTTTCAGTTTATAGCGCGCACTCCCTGAATAATCAACTATTTCCCCTCGTCTCTATTAGATATACATTAGCAGAGGAATTAGGTGTCCTATATATATATATATATATATATAGGAATATGCTAGCATGCTACGCGTAGCATAGAGGGCCTCCGTGTAATAGCTCAATATTTAATTTTTGAAAATCCTAATGATCGATCCAAATCATTCATCATGTTCTCCATATTAATATACATTTGGAGACCAAATTTTACATTTTCTGAAAAAAAAATTATTATTTTTTTAAATTTATTGAAAATCGTTGTTTTCAGCAAATTTGAACCATAAAAAAACAATGCTGACATATGAAATACCAAATCGTGAAGCCAGATGATGATTATTTCTATCTCATTTTCTCTACACCAATACCTGTAGATGCGTGGTTATTGATGTTGTTACTGACACTATGAAGAATATAGAGGAAACCAAATCCTCTGCCCCCCGGGGGTAGGAATTTTCTGCCCCCAGAGTCTCTGCGGGTGGAACCGGGGTGGAACCGGTTACTGTTTTAAGGGTTTAACTATTGTTACTGTTTTTAAATGGGCCCTACCCGCAGAGACTCTGGGGGCAGGAAATTCCTGCCCCCAGGGGACAGAGGATTCAGTCTCAATATAGAGTGGTGAAATCCAAGCAACCAAGCAACCAACTAATCAAACTGCTTCTTTTTGTACAACGTAAGAGCACATGTGTGACGTGCTCGCATTTAAAAAAGACTAAAAAAAGACTAAATAGATATATATTAGTTGCTTCATTAGTTCTTCTCTGTCCTTATGTCAGATTTCACATATATTTTCTCAATTTATACTTGACTTGATTATATATATATATATATATAGAGAGAGAGAGAGAGAGAGAGAGAGATGGGCTATGGTGCATTGCAATGCATGGATTCTTTTGTGAATTGCACTATAAATCACAGATTTAAAGTCCAAACGACTGATCCGAACCGTTCATCTTATTTTCCATATTAATATTTGCTTGGGGACCAAATTTTACATTTTTTAGAATTTGATTACTATTTATTAAGCAATTTTGAAAGTCGCTAATCTGATGGTCCAGAAAATTTTACTGTTTTTTACTGTTCACAGCAAAACAGCAATTTTAAAAAATGCTTAATAAATAGTAAAAAAATTCCAAAAAATGCAAAATTTGGTCTCCAAGCACATTTCAATATGGATTAAACATCTAATGATTCGGATCGGTCATTTGGACTTTGAATCCATGATTTATAGTGCAATGCACAAAGGGGTCCATGCATTGCAATGCACCATAGCCCATCTCTCTCTCTCTCTATATATATATATAGAGAGAGAGAGAGAGAAAGAGTGTGTGAATAATGTGCATTCGAATATATATGGGCCGAAATACATACGGTCCAAATTCAACTTTTCAAAATTCAAACGATTGATCTAAACCGTTCATCTTGTTCTCCATACTAATATGTGCTTGGAGACCAAATTTTATATTTTTCTGAATTTGTTTAATATTTATTAAGTATTTTACAAAATTATTGATCCAACGGTGGCTTAACAAAATAGTAAAATCAGCAGCCACCGTTGGATCAACAATTATGTAAAATACTTAATAAATAGTAAAAAAATTCAGAAAAATGTAAAATTTGGTCTCCAAGCGAATATTAATATGGAGAACAAGATGAACGGTTTGGATTGACTATTTGAATTTAAAAAAAAATCAAATTTGGACTGTATGTATTTCAACCAGTGTTCTAAATAACGCACTATAGCGTTTTTGGAGACCAAATGCTATGCTATGGCATTAAAACATGCTATTTGCGCTACAGACGCTATAGCAGTAATAGCGGTCCACTATAGCGTATAGCGTGTAGCGCAAATAGCGCGCGCTATGCAACATTTGCTATTTTTTTTTCAATTGATATGAGCTTTAAAATAAATAAATGGTGAAGATATTGTTTAATTTTGATGAATATTACATTATATCAAATTCAAGTCCGCTATAATAATTTTTTCATTTTGCTCTTGGTTTTTTTTTAACTGATGATAAATCAAATAAATAATTGCTAAATTATGGAAATTTTAAGGACTAACAAGAATTTCTTAAGGATCATCTATTTATTTTACTAGAAGTATGATTTTTTTTCTTTTCAATTTCTAGGTTATTTTGAAATTTAAATAGAAAAAAGATAAATTATGTTATGATGTTGAAGATATTCTAAATAGAAAAGATCGATAGTTTATGATCTATAAATATTTTGAATCGCAATTTGGACTTTGTATTGGTTCAATATGAATATTATAATTTTTTAATCAATTTGATATTATTTATTGTTCTATGAGACTAAATAATGTTGATATTTAGTACAAATATATAATATAATTTTTATAAAAATAAAAAACGCTATTTGGAATAGCTTTCGCTATAGCATCGCTATTCACTATAGCTTTTTTCTGAAGGCTCCCCGCTATGACGCGATAAATGCTATTTAGAACCTTGATTTCAGCCCATATACATTCGAATGCACATTAGTCACTCTATATATATAGAGATAGAGAGAGATGGGCTACGGTGAGTTACGAAGTAAAACAGCTATTTTATTTCACACTCATGTTTTACGATTTGAAAATCCAAACGACCGATCCAAACTGCTCAACATGATCTCCATATTGAAATGTGCTTGGAGACCAAATTTTACATTTTTTTTAATTTTTTTAACTATTTATTAAGCAATTTTGAAAATCGCTGATCCGATATTCCAAAATTTTTTACTGTTCACAAGAAAACAGCAGTTTTCAAAATTGCTTAATAAATAGTAAAAAAATTCCAAAAAACTATAAAATTTGGTCTCGAAGCACATTTCAATATGGAGATCACATCTAGTGGTTCGGATCGATTGTTTGGATTTTCAAATCGCAAAATATGAGTGTGAAGTAAAATAGTCGTTTTACTTCACAGCTCACCATAGACCATCTCTCTCTCTCTCACTATATATATATATATATATATATAGTGACTAATGTGCATTCAAATGTATATGGACTGAAATAAATACGATCCAAATTTGACTTTTCAAAATCCAAACGGTAAATCCGAACCATTCATGTTATTCTCCATATTAATATGTGCTTGGAGACCAAATTTTACATTTTTCTAAATTTGTTTACTATTTATTAAATATTTTACAAAATTGTTGATCTAACAGCGGCTGCTAATTTTACTGTTTTGTTAAACCACTGTTGGATCAACAATTTTGTAAAATACTTAATAAATAGTAAAAAATTTCAAAAAAAAATTTGGTCTCTAAGCACATATTAATATGGAGAACAAGATGAATGGTTCGATCGACTATTTGGATTTTTAAAAAGTCAAATTTGGACCGTATGTATTTCAGCCCATATACATTCGAATATACATTAGTCACTCTCTCTCTCTCTCTCTCTCTCTATATATATATATATATATATATATGAGATGAGCTACGGTGAGCCATGGAATAAAATGTGTTTGTACTCTACGCTATATTTTTATTTTGAAAATCCAAACGATCGATCCGAACAGTTAGATGTGATTTCTATATTGATATGTGCTTGGAGACTAAATTTTACATTTTTTTGAATTTTTTTACTATTTATTAAGTAATTTTGAAAACTGTTGTTTTGCTGTAAACAATAAAAAACAGTAAAAAAATTTGGACTATTGGATCAGCAATTTTTAAAGTGGCTTAAAAAATAGTAAAAATTCCAAAAATTATAAAATTTAGTCTCCAAGCGCATTTCAATATGAAAAATATGTTAAACGGTTCGGATCGGTCATTTGGATTTTTAAAATAAAAAATATAGTGTCATGAAGCACCAACTCATTTTACTCCATGGCTCACCATAGCCCATCTCATATATATATATATATAGAGAGAGAGAGAGAGAGACAGGCTAATATGCTTTCAGCAGCACTTCGACCGAAGTGCTGCCACCCCATTTTCGATTTTTCAAAATTCAAATGGTCAATCCGAACCGTTCATCTTGTTCTCCATATTAATATCTGCTTGGAGACCAAATTTTACATTTTTTGGAATTTTTTTGCTATTTATTAAGCCACTTTGAAAATCACTGATCCAACGGTGAACCCCTAATTTTACTGTTTGGCAATCCACCGTTGGATCAGCGATTTTCAAAGTGGCTTAATAAATAGCAAAAAAATTTCAAAAAATGTAAAATTTGGTCTCCAAGCAGATATTAATATGGAGAACTGTAAGGATTTCATGTGTATGCCTATGGTGAGAATTAAAAAAATTTCCAATCACCACTTGGCTCAATACACAAATGACGTTATTTATATGACAATAGCAAACAATAAACTTCTTAATAGTTTCATTAAGCACCTAATGTGTACTAAATAAAAATAAATAAATTTATTTATTTCTTATACAAGAGGAGATAATAATTTATACCTAAAGAGATTGTCAAATCTCTTGTTAGAGGGAAGTTGATTTCTCTTCTAGATCTCTTGGAACCGCCGTTCTCTTGGAAGCACCTCTTGGTTCACCTTGAACCTAAACAATGAACTACCACACCTCTTAGATAGATGGATGTGAAGTTCAAGGCTTAGATACAACCACCTCTTGATCTTTAAATCAACAAACTATTTGATTTCTTGGTGGCTAAACCTAACAAGAGAAGATGAGAGAGCAACATTCTCAACTTTTGGTCAAGGAGAAAGGAAAAACGTGGCTGCTCAAAGGGGCTGATTTTGGCAAGTGTTATAGGCCGAAAATTAGCTTGTTTTTCTCCAAAATGAGCCCCCTTAAATAGGCAAGGGTTAGGGCAACCCTTTGTGTAAGGTTTGAATCAATTACACAAATGACACTAGCCTTGTTTAGCCATCTCATGCTCCCTTTAATCTCATCTTATGGTTGGTTCAATAAATTAATTTATGAACAAATAATATTATTCATATTATGCTATTATACAATATTTATATTATTCTTATAATGTATTCAAACATTATACCAAATAATATTTGCATAACTTCATAAATTTATTTATGGTCTAAGCATGTTATATTATGACATTTTATTTTAGCATTTCATCACATATATTTTATCTTATACATCATTATGAAATGTAAAATACTTGTTGTTTCTCTTCAGTTGGTGTGACCGTATAGAGGATCTATGTCATCTTGGCAACAATATAAAACTTTATACTATTGACTATAAGAGGTTCTATCATTACATTATAGTTATCCAAACGACATAGTAAATCATTTACTCAATCCACTAATTTTGTGTCTATCCTTGTCACATGATATTATGAATAATATGCAAAATAGGATCGTGTCATTTTTGCATTATATTCGTTTTCTTGGTCTCTCAAGTGAATTATAATTATAACTACATCAGTTATATTGCATGCGATATAATTCCACTTTACCAAGGGGCCCAGTAATATCATAACTCAAATTGAGGGACAATGATAATATTAACATATAGATTTCTCCCGCACAAGTTGTACACAACGAACTGCTATTTTATTCCTATCATAAGATAGTATTTAAATAGTAATCACATTATATGCTTCTCATGTAAAAAATCTACACATCTCATATCTAAGATTCTAAAGACACAATGGAAACATTAATGACACAAAACACAATCCATATAATGTTCCATTCATTTAGGTCATGCTCAATATATAAAATACACATTTTATATATTCATGTAATTAAATGATAATCCTTTATCAACATTTATAGAACTTCAATGTACTTTAATCTACATGACAATCTTCCTCGGTAATTAATGTTCATACTTAATTACCACGATTGTGAACTTATTTAGTGATTAAATGTTTCTCATCTTAGGAGTTCTATGATTCAAGACCAAGAGCATCTTCTTGAATACTTCCAAAGATATAACATATAAATCTCAAGGAACAAGAATAATAATATTCGTAATAAAATCATGAACAACACATAAATTATTATTAAAAGATAACTTTCAAAACACATATCCTTCAAGAACAAGATGAACGGTTCGGATCAACCATTTGGATTTTACAAAATCGAAAATGGGGTGGTAGCACTTCGGCCGAAGTGCTGCCGAAAGCATATTAGCATGTGTATATATATATATATATATATATATATATATAGGAATATGCTAGCATGTTATGCATAGCATAGAACCCCTCCATGCAACGGCTCGGATTTCGAGTTTTGAAAATCTTAACGGTCGATCCGAACCGTTCATTTTGTTCTCCATATTAATATGTGTTTGGAGACCTAATTTTACATTTTTTTTGGAATTTTTTTACTATTTCTTTAGATTTATTGAAAATCGCTGTTTTCAGCAAATCTGTACCATAAAAAACAGTGATTTTCAATAAATCTAAAGAAATAGTAAAAAAATTCCAAAAAAATGTAAAATTCGGTCTCCAAACACATATTAATATGGAGAACAAAATGAACGGTTCGGATCGACCGTTAAGATTTTCAAAACTCGAAATCCGAGCCGTTGCATGGAAGGGTTCTATGCTATGCATAGCATGCTAGCATGTTCCTATATATATATATATATAGAGAGAGAGAGAGAGAGAGGGAGAGAGATGGGCTACGGTGAGTTGCGAAGTAAAACGCGTTTCTACTTCACGCCGTATTTTTATTTTGAAAGTCCAAACGACCGATCCAAACCATTAGATGTTTAATCCATATTAAATGTGCTTGGAGAACAAATTTTATATTTTTTGAATTTTTTTACTATTTATTAAGTATTTTTTAAAATTGTTGTTTTGTTGTAAACAGTAAAAACAGTAAAATTTTCTTGACCATCAGATCAGTGACTTTCAAAATTGCTTAATAAATAGTAAAAAAATTCCAAAAAATATAAAATTTGGTCTCCAAGTACATTTCAATATGGAGAACAAGATGAACAGTTCAGATTGACGTTTTGAACTTTAAAATCACAAAATATGAGCGTAAAGTAAAATAGTCACTTTACTTCGTAACTCACCATAGCCCACCTCTATACATATATAGTTAGGCTGGGGTGCTATGGATAACATAGTGGCCTCCCGTGCTACGGCTCAATATTCAAGTTTTCAAAATCCAAACGGTCGATCCGAACCGTTCATTGTTTAATCCATATTGAAATGTGCTTGGAGACCAAATTTTACATTTTTTGGAATTTTTTTGCTATTTATTAAGATGGTTTCAAAATCACTGTTTTTATTAAAATTCTGCACCACTGAAAAACAGTGGTTTCAAAAATGCTTAATAAATAGTAAAAAAATTCCAAAAAATATAAAATTTGGTCTCCAAGCACATTTCAATATGGATTAAACAATGAATGATTCAGATCGACCGTTTGGATTTTGAAAACTTAAATATTGAGCCGTAACACGGGAGGCCACTATGCTATCCATAGCACCCCAGCCTAACTCTATATATATATAGGAATATGCTAGCATGCTATGCATAGCATAGAGCCCCTCCATGCAACGCCTTGGATTTTGACTTTTCAAAATCCTAACGGTCGATCCGAACCGTTCATCTTGTTCTCCATATTAATATGTATTTGGAGACCAAATTTTTACATTTTTTGGAATTTTTTTACTATTTCTTTAGATTTATTGAAAATCGCTGTTTTTTTATGGTCCAAATTTGCTGAAAACAGTGATTTTTAATAAATCTAAAGAAATAGTAAAAAAAATTCAAAAAATGTAAAATTTTGTCCCCAAACACATATTAATATGGAGAACAAGATGAACGGTTCGGATCGACCGTTAGAATTTTGAAAAGTCAAAATCCAAGGTGTTGCATGGAGGGGCTCTATGTTAATGCGACTATTTTACTTCACGCTCATACTTTGCGATTTTAAAGTTCAAAACGTCGATCCGAACCGTTCATCTTGTTCTCCATATTGAAATGTGCTTGGAGACCAAATTTTTTTACTATTTATTAAGCAATTTTGAAAGTCGCTGATCTGATGGTCCAAAAAATTTGACTATTTTTTATTGTTTACAACAAAATAGCAATTTTAAAAAATGCTTAATAAATAGTAAAAAAAATTACAAAAAAATGTAAAATTTGGTCTCCAAGCACAATTCAATATGGATTAAATATCTAATGGTTCAAATTGGTCGTTTGGACTTTCAAAATAAAAATATGGCATGAAGTAGAAACGCGTTGTACTTCGCAACTCACCGTAACCCATCTCTCTCTCTCTCTATATATAGAGTAAGGCTACACTACGCGAATTAAACGGGCTGTTTTAATTCGTGCTCATATATCTAGTTTCGAAGTCCAAATAGCCGATCCAAACCGTTAGATGTTTAATCTATATTAAAATGTGCTTGGAGACCAAATTTTACATTTTTTGAAATTTTTTTAATATTTATTAAGATGGTTTGAAAATCGCTGTTTTTATATAAATTCTACACCATAAAAAACAGCGATTTTCAAACCATATAAATAAATAGTAAAAAAATCGATTTAATTTAGGCAATCCCTTAATATATAGGGAAATTTCATGTATCCCAAAAAAAAATAATAATAATTAATATATATATATATTCAAAGGAAATTATGGTTGAATCTTTATTAAAACAGCGATTTTTTTGAAAAAATTTTACTATTTTTTTAGATTTATTGAAAATCGCTGTTTTTCAGACAAATCTGAACTATAAAAAACAGCGATATTCAATAAATCGCTGTTTTAATATATAGGGAAATTTCATGTATCCCAAAAAAATAAAAATAAATATATATATATATTCGAGGGAATTATGTTGAAGCATCCCTTTCTTGTATTTAATTTATGCTAGATCCAACAGGCAGGTGCTGGCCAGTCTTTAGCAGTGGTGGTGCGCATGGTATATTAATAATTACTCAATTACGAAGCAAACGACGCAACTTGTGCAGGAAAGATGTGTAAAAAATAACACAACACAATATAATTGACATGCAGCCAGGAAAACAAAATAATATAGGGGGGAAAAAAGGGATATACAATTGAGCTCAACAGTTATTCTTGAACAAACATGGATTCATTCAACTAGTACACAATTCGAGGCGTTTAAATTTTACAAATTTCACCATTTCCAGAAAACATTGGATCCACATTTGTATTTCTCTTTCCCTTCACACTCTATCTCCAAGTCGTCAGAGATGAACGGCACTTTCTGTAAATGAAAATATATATTGAAAAGGACATATAAGTAATATCCTAGAGTTTATGTTATATAATATGATTTCTGATCATGCGAAAATAATGTAATACTGCAATTTTTGGACATATAATAGTAAGATTATAGAATTGAACCTTTTGTTTAGCCAGATCTTGGCAACCAGTGAAGTTGTAGGGGAACTTGCATGTACCGAATTCAACGGTGTATGCACGTGCAAAGTTCGCACCACTTGTTGCCAACCTTTTCTTGTCATTCAATTCCTGCATGAGACAAGTTTTCCTATTTACATTAAAATTCAAGTGCATCCAAAGAATAGAGATTTAATGAGGAACAAAATAAAGCAGGGACTTAATGATGAATGAAATAATTAAACCTTGTTAGCCTTGCTCTTCTCGAGATACTCCTCAATAACACCAGCTTTGGCCGATGGTGTTATTGCAGTTGCTGCTGTAAGTGCAACTGCAGCAAGACCAAAAAGTGCTGCTCTCCTGCCCTCAACAGCAGCTTGCTTTGTCTCTGGAACCCGTACTTGTTGCACCTTGACTACCGGCAACTTGGCATTTGCAGTAGCAGCAGTTGTGCCTGAAATCGCACTCAACACACTCGAGTTAGCAGATGCCATCTTCTTGGGAGGTAATGTGGTCAACTGGGAGCTTGATGATTATTTTTGGTGGTTTTTAGAGGAAGAACAATTAGCGGTGTGATGAGGTATAGAGAAACGATGAGCAAGAGGGGGGATTGTGGTGGGAGTGTGCTCAGTGTGGATAAGGTGAGATTGCCTCATGGCTGATTGGATGTTCTATGTTTCTGTAGGTCCCACTATCCAAAATAGTGGTTGGTTTTACAAGGGATGTGGGACCATGGGAAATACTATTCACAATATATTTTTGCTCTTCTCGGTTTGGAAATTAATCATCCAAGAATTCCAGGACACAATTAGTGCCATCAACATTGTAAATTTATTAAATATGACATCTTAGTGACTACATATTATAACATTAAAACATGATTTGTCATTATAGTAAAAGCATCTATAAAATTACTCTGTTAATTCTTTTCCAGCTTTAATTGTTCAAGATAGATTTACCCAGCATGCTATGGCTTAGAGATGGCAAGACAAGTTACCAACACAAGCAAAGAACACTCTATAGTTCGCTCAAACAGAGTAGACTGAAAAAGAAAGCCACAACAGAAAGAACCCCCACACATTAGTGAGCTTATTAAAGATCATCAACACCCAAAAAAGCTCAAAAAAATTAAAATCTAGTAGAACCAAAGACACCTCGCATTTCACCTCCAACTTGAAAACCTCTTTTCAAGCTTAAACCAAGACTCCATCCCGATCAAGTTATTGAATTCCTCAAAGGTTGCAAGAGAACCCAACAAGTCCCTTGTTGTGCCTTTCTCCTTCAACACATTCAAAACATCAACCATTGCACGTGTAGAGGCATAAAGAGTTGTGAGGGGGTACAGCACTATGTGAAATCCCATTTCCTCAAGCTCTTGTGGGGTGTGGAGAGGTGTAACTCCACCTTCAAGCATGTTGCAAATGCGGTAACCCTTCGTGCGTCGACCGATTTCACGAAGCTCATAATCATCTCTCGGTGCCTCCACAAAGCACGCATCTGCACCTGCCTGTCAAAAGAAAGAAAGCATGATAAGAAGAATGCTTGAGACACAAAAAAAATAATAATAATAATAATAATACTATGAACAAGTCATTTTTATACAAAGAAATTTCAACAAAGACGAACCAGAGTCTGATGAATGGGCATTAGACCGAAATGGTTTTGCATATTTGAGATGATACCCCTAAATTTTCAATAATTTTCCCATAAGCCAAATGAAGGAAGGCCCCTGTTATATAACTCTAGGCCTTTACCAATTTTACTTTATGACTGTAACATTTTGTCAATTACGGCAATCAATGGTTTCATAACTAGATCTTTGGAGATACACTATAACAAAATCAGGAGTTATGGATCAACTCATGGTGGTACAACTTTCCTTTTTCCAATAAAATAGGTTTCCTTTTGTAAATATGAGAGAGAGCACTCAGCAATTTTCTAATAAGAACGGGTTCTGATTCAACTTCTTCAAAAACTTGGTACCTCCATGTAGAGGTTGGCACGTGCAATTGCATCTGACAAGCCGACTCTAGCTGAGGTGGCACGTGCATCAGTGCGTGCAACCAGGAAAAAGTCACGATTTCCTATTGCATCTCTTGCTGAAGCTATTTTAGCAGCATGCTCTTCAGCTGGTATCACCTAACAAAAGAATAACAGGTAAGGGATTGCACAAATACAATCTTGATTCCAGTATAAAGATTTGACCATATAATTTAAAATTTGAAAGAAGCATTGAAATTGGGATATGCTCGAACAGTACTTGTACAGCCTTAAGATTGATGATTAGAAGAGGTATCTTGTAGACTTGTACACAGATTATCAATACAGTAATTGAGTGTACCACTGGTGCCATACTTGATGATGCTTAACAAATTGAGTTATTAGAATGGAGCTTATCAGCCAGAGCTAGATACATATATAGATAATGACATTTAGAAAGAAATTTCGTTGTCATCTTTCTTTCTTTTTTAAGGTTTGTTGGTGGATATCCAATTCACAAAGAAATTTTAAAAGACAAAATATATAATAAAACCTCCGGAGGATTTTGGTTACCTGTTTACCACGCATATGTCCTTGCATTTCCAGAAGAAAAAAAAAATCAGGTCAGAATTTTAGATTAGATACTTCAATGATGCGCCTAGAAGTTTGAAAACCAAAAAAAAAAAATCAATAGGAAATAGAATTATGCCTCCATGACAGGAACTTTTATTCTTACCACATTTCTTTGGCCACGCTTGATCCTATATATCACAAAAAACAACTATTATTACAAAAAACAATAACCAACAGAATATAGGAATTATCAGGGGGTTGACTGACAAATAAGTACAAAAAAATTGTACCTCAAGAAAGCAACCAGCAGCACCGGCCGCAATAAGATCTTGAACTGTTCTTTGCACATTTAAAGCATTTCCACCTCCCGTATCTACACATTATCTTCCATTAAATCAAACAAGTATTCTTTGAGGTAAGTGTAAAGCATTGAGCCCAGGCACAGAAGCTATCAACTTGGACTGGTACCATACTGCCATTAACTGTACAAGTGTTGTGTACCAGCACATGGTAGTATAGTAGAATAGAGTGCAGGAAAAAGAACAAACCAGCATCAGCAATTATTGGGATATGAGGTGCAGCTGCACAAACAAACCTAGCTGTCTCTGCCATCTCTGGTGGCCTGAAAAAAATATAAAAAAATTTAGATAAGACCTTCTGAAATACCATAATATAAAATGTAGGAGAATACGCATGCAGGTGTTTTCTCCAATGAACCAAGGTGTAATATATAGAATAGTACATTAAGTCGATGCAACAAACAGTTAGGCATCTATAATTAAGGTGTATATGCTGAATTCAGGCACTTAATGATCTAACGTTTTAATCCTTCACAATAAATCACCAATACATTTATTTAGTAAACAAAATAACATTTTTTTTTAAAGCTGAACCATTCACACAAGCTGGATCATCTTTTCCTCTTTTTTTCTTTTCTTTTTTAGGAAATTGATCATATATTATATTCTGACAGTGAATCAAAAAGATCAGGTAATCCATTGAAAAAATCTGAACATTGAAGTGGCTATAGAAAGAATAGAATTTTGGATGACCAGATGCAAAGCATGAAGCTTTATACTGCTCTATTGTAGTTTCCCAATAGAACACAGAATGAGAAACCAAAACAGAGACAGAGGAAAGGGAAGGAGACTGATAAGGCTCGAGCCTATCCAAATTAAACATTTTATATATGCTTCAACACACGTCGTGCAAAATAAATTATTAAGTACTTTTTTTTTTCTCTACTGATCATCAATCCATTGTTTCCAACATTTAGATGGCTAATTGAATAGTTTGGAAATACCAATAACTTTATGAGTTTTAAAAACTGTGCTGCATTGCCGATCCATTGCAATGACGCAAAATATAAACACAGAAAAAGAACGAACTAGAGAGAGAAAAGGGGATGAGAGAGACGTGAGAAGGCCAAAGTCAGGCTTGGCAAGGAGAGAAGCTGAAAGCGCGTAACCAGAGATAAACCCAGCGGTAAACCCAGTCTTTTCTACGATCGCAGCTGAGAGAGCGTCGTAGCAGCCTGGCATCAGCACCACTCCTTCTTTCTCTATCACCTTGTGTATCCTCGTGCTCCCCCCGGCGGATGCTGCTACCGCCACCGAGGAGCGACGCCGCACCGGAGAGCCTCTAATCGGAGAGTGCGAGACTGGCCAGGATTTCAGAGAGATTGAACACATTTTGAAACGAGGACGACGAGGAGGAGAAGACAGAAGAGAGGAGAGTGGGGTTAAGCCCGAGGAGGCGAAAACAAAAGACGAGGCGGAGAGAACGAAGTAGGGGTTTAACGGGTTTGATTTAGCGTTTCCCTAACCTCCAGTAGTGATCCTGGACACATCCCGTTATATAACGTTATTAAAACGTATTCATATCAACTAATGTACCTCAAAAGATGATTTCGAATCTGGTCCGTTCACTATATAATGGTACGATCTTAAAGGATTCCATTACATTACATGATTTGGCTAGGTTAACACGGATTTTGATCGAACGGTCTATATTAAACTCAAACAATGAGGTAATGCAAAGGATCCGGAAACAGGATGTGTCCATTACTTGTACTTTAGGTTCTCAATACATTTATTATCCATTAACCCAGTTTGAAATCTGCATTAATGGTTCTGCAAGTGCAATCTGCGTGCGCATCCTGAAAATCTATCCATTGGATCCTGAAAATCTATCCATTAATTATTTGGAGTGACGAAATTACAGATTAATGAAGTTTTGAGTGGTATTTTTATAATTTCAAATTTCGGAATGACATTTTTATAATTTGAAGGTTTTGAAGTGACAAATAATTATAAATTTTATATATAATTTTTTGTATAATGTCACAGACTCTACTAAAATTTTATTTACCTCTAAATATTTTAATTTATTTAATTTATCCTTTAACTCCACGAACTCTTTCTTCTTTTATCCATTACATAGTAACTATGAAGTTAATCATAATTAAATCCATAGCAAAAATATTTCTTCTTTTATCCATTACATAGTAACTATGAAGTTAATCATAATTAAATCCATAGCTAAACTAATAAAGAGAAAATTTTCATTTTTTTTTTTGATAAAGCTGATAGAGGCTATCAGGATTTTTACAACATATCATACAAGTCCTCCAGAGACCAGCTACAGCCTACTATTTATCCTACCAGTAAATGGTGCTTATCAGTAAATCTGAAAGCCCATAAAAAAAACATATAAAATAATGGTAATCAACCAAATTTTCTCCACAACTTAGCTTCCTTGATGGAGTGATGTGCTATCCATTGTGGATCAGTTTCAGTTCCATCAAAAAATTTTATGTTCCTGGTACGCCATATGAATCAACAGACTGCAAAGAACAAGGACCCCCAATGTTGCCTAGATATAAATCTTTGACACAACTTCAGTGAGTTATATGTTACCAATTGGACTGAGTTACCAATAGCTCGGATATTGAAGCCCAGCGCTGTATGCATTGTCGTCCAAACTCTTCTTGCTTGTCTTCATTGGAAAAATAAATGCATTGCTGTTTCAAAGGGGCATTCTTGGCAGACCTCGCACTGCATCTCACACTGCAACCCCCTGTGCATCATAACCTCGTGAGTTAGAAGTATGTTTTGTAGGAGAAGATATGCAAATACTCTGATAGTAGGCGGAATCTTTAGGTGCCAAATGAATCGGAAGTCCCACTTCGTTTTACCAGCGGCTACCACTGTTTTGTAGTATGAATTAGCAGTATATTCATTAACGTTTGTCCATAGCCATTGTATTTTGTAGTATGAAAATTTTCAGTTATACTCACACAAATTTTCAAAATAGTCAATTTGTCTATAAAAAACATCATAATATCTAATATCCCATTAAAATTTAACATTCATTCTTCTATTCCTCTTTATTTAATTAAATTTTTATTTGATTATTGTAAAAATGCAATTGACAAATATACCTTCACTTTTTCCTTCTTTTTGTTGTGTTTCCAGGGACAGATCTATTGTAGCACAAGGGCGGCAACCGCCCCCTTTGGATTTTGTGTTTCAGTGATGATCTATTGATACCGGTTGACTTTGCCTCTCCTTGAAAAAAAATTTCCCCCTGCCCCCCTCTGAATGTTTGATTTGTAATTCGGATTAAATTTAGTGTTAAAATAAAAATAAATTTCTTGAATTATAATTGATAATATTAATTATAAGTCAGATATTGGAAAATATAAGTCAAAACATTATTTTTTTTTTATCGAGTACCCAATTAATTAATAGGTTTAAATTCGATAAGCTATTTAAATCCGATTCGATATTTTTTTGCCCCCCTGACGAAAATCCTGAGTCCGCCCCTGTATGTTCCCTCCACAAAACGAGATAGTAATTAATCAAATTCTGAAATTAAATTTTATTTTTTTTCTAAAAAATACCTTAAATAATCTGAAACTTGACCTTCACCAATTACTTAAATTCATCCTATAAGCAAACTTGGCGAATAGGAGCTATCACTAAAAAAAAAAAAAAACAATTGAGCTTGACTGGGGAAATTTCATGACAGCTAATGAAAGCTAGACGTGCAAGGAGATGCCCATACTCTTAGACCCAAGGTTCCTCTATCCTTGTTTATATTTGGAAATTTTGAACTAGGCCATAAATTAGACTTTGATCTCTCATGACTTGAGAAATTATGAACTACGCCTACCGTGGCACAAATGTGCTTTGATCATAGGGTCCGCACAAAGGTAATCAAGTTGCTTAATTAGAGGGACTACACAAGGTTACCCGGTTTTTTTATTTATATCTAAAAAATAAACAAAATTATAAAAAATAACCAAACCGATAATGAAATTTGAAAACTATCCAAACCGGATAAATTTTTTTTGATTTCAACATTATAAACCAGAAAAAAAAAATTCCAGAATTAGGCCTTAATCCGGAAAAAATATTTCTGGTTTCTAATGTTGAAACCAGAAAAGTTTTATCCGGTTTTTACTTGTGCCGCCTCCTTGTGGTTTTGTTCTAGTGCTAATGCTAATCAATACCAACTTTCTTGCACATATTAATCAGCATGAGAGATATATTTTTTGCATCATTTGAATATTAATCATTCTATCCATGAATATTTTATTTTAGTATGTCATTCACGTGACCACAATAATATATATTAATTTGGTAATTACAAACAACAATTAATACTTTATTTACATTAAGTCTTCATTTCTAATTCTATCGTATCACAGATTCATAGCATCCTCTGTAACAGGGATAGTTTTTTAATCCTACATCTCTTAAAAAAGACTGTCAAACAATTCCAAAACAAGTAAAAGTTTCTTCTTTTTACACTTTAATTTGTCTCTATGTGAAATAGATTACTTTCTGTATATTAAAAAAGATATATTTTTTTCATGAATCGGACAAAGAAAATCTAATTTCACTCTCTCACCATTTTAAACTTCTGTCAAATATGATTGGAATGATGTGAATTTTTCAAGATATATGAGTTGAAAAGAAAATTGATAAAACCATCAGGAAGCGGCACAAGTAGAAACCGCATAAAATTTTTCAGATTTCAACATTAGAAACCGGAAATGTTTTTTTTGGATTAAGGCCTAAGTTCGGAAGTTTTTTTTTTCTAGTTTCTAATGTTGAAAGCGGAAAAATTTTATCCGGTTTGGATAGTTTTCAGATATCAACACCGGTTTGGTTATTTTTTATAATTTTATTTATTTTTTGAATATAAATAAAAAAATCAGCAAGGTTACAATTAAAATATATATACTCTAACAATGGATAATTAACTCTATGAGTAAAAAAGAAAGAACTTTAAGAGTTAAAAAACAAATTAGATATATTTAAGTGTTGAGAGATAAATAAGAAATTAAAAAACTCAGAGAAGATACATTATATTTATCCAATAAATAACAGATGAGTAACGCTCATGCATGTATTTGTATAATACATAATATTGTTTATTGTTTGAAAAATGTTGTATTGTACCATTATGCAAGTTAATTGTATATATTGGTGTTATTTTAAAAGAAAAATACCTTTGACACTATGTATATCTAGCCTATTTTTAGCACTCGCTGCAGACATGCAAAACAACAAGGTCGAACATGCTACTCAAATTCGAAATCGACTCGTACTAATTCGATGTCGAGTTACCTCTAAACAAAGTGTAATTCTGAACTAAAAAACTTATAGCTTAAACTTGACTCGTTAAAACTCGAGCTTACTCGATATTCAACTCTATAATGGCTTGATTTCGACTTGAAACTGATGCAATAGATATTTTTTAATCGGTGAGTCCGTTACTCCGTTATACTCTCAGACAGTGGATAGTGGGGCCCATTACTTTACAGCTTCAAATTCTCTCAGGAACATTGCCTATATATCTAGGATGGTATTATTTGTGCTATTAGATTCGTGCAAAGTAAATGAAAGGTCCGGATTCACTAATTGTAATTAATCTAGCTACTTGTATTAGCCCTTCTTTCTAAAAAAAAATATTGGTGAGTTGTTGTGCTTTACTGATTTTTTTTTATCTTTTGAGCATATTCAACTAGATATAAATTAAAGTGATTTTTAATTGATGAACGAATACAAAGTAATTTTGACTCTAGATAACTATTAGCAACTCTCAAAAAATATAATCAATTTTAACAACAACAAAAAAATTAAAGGCCCGCTCGGCCGGACACAAATCATAAAATTTTGTGGATTATATAATTTGTTGGACATTTTTTTTTCAAATTGTGTTCGGACATCAATATTTTCCATTCATATATTGAAATTATTTTTTCATAAGAAACTCAATTATATGTAATAAGATTGACAAACAAATAACTAATTAGTTGGATCCCAAAAAAGTTAATTTGCATGACTCGACTCCATTTGTTTCTTTCACAAAATGTCATCAAGTAAATAGATCAAAGAAAATTTAAGGATATAGTTTATCTGAAACAATATAAAGGTACTCTAATGACATGACTAAATAATATACATAAGAAAATAAACATTAAACACAATACTTTATAGTTGAAATAGAGATTGATATATGTTTCACATTCGTAAGCCACTACTAGAATAATCGTTTTTTGCATGCCCAGCACCAATTTGTTGCATGGTAGAGACGGCTCATGCAAAAGAAATGATGTTTGTTGACTTTTTAAACTTGTTGCATGCGAATTCCCATGTAACAGGTATCGCATGCAATTGTGTAAAGTGCAATCATGCAACTGTGTGATGTTCAACCATGCAAATAAGTTTTGAAAGTCATATATTATAATTAATTCGAGGTCCATGCAACAACTCAACTCCATGGCCATGCAACTACTTAAAAACTTAGTAGATATTATATTTAATTAAAGGTCCATGCAATTACTTAACCCCATAGCCATGCAACTGTTTAACTCCATGTTTATATTATATTTTATTAAAGGTCCATATAAATAGTCCACTATCATTCGCATGTAAATAGTTTGAACTAAAAGTTCCAAACAATTGCATGAGATTAGCCATGCAATAGTTTATTTACTGGAGACAGATTCATTTATGTTTATTTGTTATCCCTTTTTCAATGAAGCTTTTAATTAAAATTCACAACATCACGAATAATAGCAAAATATAAGAATTTAATACTTTGATAACTTAAAATTCTTGCATTTAGAACAAACATTTCAAAATAATGGAGAAATAAAAATAATAGTACAAAATATGTGACAACACATACAACTTTTGATTCACCGATATTAAAACTTTTAATCGAAAGCATCGAGGCCATAGAAATCAAATTCAAATTTGATTGTAAAAAAATTACAAAAATTTAAATAAAATACTACAACACCTTGCAATTTGACTAACGGTAAAATACTACTAATCGCATCAGTTTTCAATATTGAAAGCTGGTATGACTAATGTATTAAATCTATTGTAATTCTAAGGAGAATTACAAGACTGTAATATTTTATCTCCACCATTTATTAGATTTGATTATTGAAATTAAAATAATATTTATATTACTCCTTTCTTTCTTCCTGCGCTGCCCCTCTCTTGCCCATATTTTTCACATTTTATACAAGCGTTATCAGTTGGTTTCTCACAAAATAAGCTTTTATATGAAAGAATAAAAACTATGTCAGAGATTTGAGTGGCCTGAGTTCAATCTACATATTGTCATTCTCTTTCCTTATCCTCTCAATTTTGATGCTTCAGCTCTGAAATTGGAAGAAAATTAGCAAAATAAGCTGATAAATGATTTTATTTGAGTGAATTTTTTTCTTTACTAAGTACCAGTATATACATTACTCAGATACTTGATGCCTCAAACAGAACCCTCTTGCAAATCAGACCAGAAACCAGTGAAGAAATTCATAAATTAACCAAATACTTGCATAGATGGATATAAGACATTACCAGGAACTCACAAAAATAAACCTCACATTTTTGTGATTTTTATACAATTAATTAAGGACTTTCAAAAATTAGATTTCAAAAATTCCAGCAACTAGTACAATGGGTGATTGGTACCAAAACTGAACAGTACAAAATTACTAGTTTGACCCAGTTAGAAAATTCAGAAAACTTTGAAATTAATCTAGGTGATAGTACATGATGTTCTAAGAATTTTGGTACCAAGAACTCCTGATTTGGAGATGTAGTTTGCTCTGTGCAGAAATCACAAGGCAGCATGCCAGAGAAAGACAAAACTGCCCTCCATACCCTGAAACTTGAAGAAATAAATAACTTTAAATCCTATAAAAACTATGAAAATATACCTGAGAACTAGATACTTACTGTCAATTATTTTTTAAACTTAGGTCAATGGTTTGAATACTTTATTGAGAAGTAAATCTAAAACACCAATCAATTTTTTCCTTAATCTAACATGAGCTCCAGCTGCACATTCGTAAAATAGATGCACACTCAAATAAACACCAATCAAGACATAGGCTTAGTTATGATTGTGCAGTTGGAGCTTTAAACTCATAGGCTTTCTTGCTACTACACCAATCAAGGCATAGGCTTAATTAACCTGACAAGCAAAAACAATATTTGAGTGTGCATCTATTTTATGTCATAATATAGAGATAAAATTATAACATAAAATGGATATAACTTTACATGTTACCACATCAGTTTTCGTACATTCACAATCTGTTTAGCTAAGAGAGTGTTTGCAATAAATAATTGATGACAAACTTGTTAGGAATTAAATATGCTGATGAATAGTCATTCAGACATTTCACCAAACATCTTGTGTGCACTAAAGAAAGCACCGAAGTACAAAACTTGTTGGTTCATAACAAATGGATTCTCAAATCCGTTGGTTCATAAAACAGTACCTCATCTGTTGGCTCTAGATTTGTAGCTTAAAATTCTCAATCACACAATTTCTAAGTTGTGTTCATACCTTTGATTAAGAGTACACTAAGACAAGTTTGCCCTTTTCAGAAAATTCATAATTATTAGGGCCATTTTCGCATTTTTCTCAAACCCTTAGTCTACAGTGAACAAGTGTTGCCAAATTAACAACTCGTAAGCGTAGTGAAAGTATAAGTGTGTAACCACATTTCATCAAACACCTCGTAAGCATAGTGAAAGCGTAGGGAAATTTCATCAAACACCTCATAGGCATAGTGAAAGTGTAAGTGTGTAGCCAAATTAACAACAATGATACCAACAAAATTCAATTAACTAATTACTATAAGCTAATTGTACTATTTAATCTTCATCATTAGATTAAATGACGCTAGAACAACTTTACCCTATGTCATGTATGAAGTTATAAAATTTGTGGATATTTTATAATTTCATAGAAAAAATTCGGAGAGGTTTAGAGTGACCGATTTAATTTGATTTATCCTATGTGATGTACCTATAAAATTAATTTGCAGTGCAAAGTTTTATCTCAAATAAATTTATAGTACAAGTATTTTCTCAAATATAGTACAAGTAGAAATTATTAGATTATGCATATACAACAGATAATATGAAAAAAAATTAAAGAAAATATTTTCAAAATTTTTACAGTTTTTATGATCAAATCATACTTGTAATTGTCACTTTTATAGAATTTTATTATAAATTTTTGAAAATATGACAATAATTCAAAAAAAAATTCAAAATTAATACTTGAAATGTGAAAGAAATTAAAAAGTAATGTGAAAGAAATTCAAAGAAATTCAAAATTTACAAGTTAATTAAATTGTATGTTTACAAAGAATAATGTGAAAGAAATTAAAAACAAATTCCTAATTTTTTCAAGTTTCTATTAATTGAAATTTATGCAAGAATTTGTGTTATAACGTGTTTAATGCTAGTTAAATGATTTTGACAAATTAAACTTTTTAGCATTACATGCATGTTGTATATATGACTCATATCCTGTGTGTATGAATATGAAATATAAACTCTTGTTGCGTGAGTTAATGAAGATGCACGGGAATAATTTGTCTATTGGTCGATCAGAACCGTTTAAGTTAAAGATCACTACATTTATTGTATTGCACTCAAGTTTGATCAAATTTTGTTTTTATTAACCCATCCATCCATTTGACCGAAAATTGAAGATCGTATGGCCATAAACACTTTGTGTTGGATCGAAACCCATACATAATAAAACTTCCAAACTCTTATGTTTGTTATGTTCAATATTCTCCCTTGATCATTTTAAAATAGATTTGGAAAGATTTTATCACAGATCGACCGTTGATTTCCCGCGTGAAAATGAACGGTCCGAAAATATTTTATAAATTTGAAGGGGCATATAATAATGAAAGTCTATAAAAATGATATGTACAAGTATTATTTGACTATAAAAGATGTAAAAAAAATAAAACTATTTTTTCTGATAAATTTTCATATGCGTTTCTATGCATCTATCATAAATATCAAGATTTTATACCGTTTGATAAGAGAATAACGGTTCTGATTTATTCATTTTAAATACATGTGGATAGGAAGTCCTTATACTCTTATGTAACATAATATTTCTGTTTAGATTTGACGGTACATGATGCACATGATCCTTTGATATTAGAGCGCAAACATGATCACACAGTCCGATCTAAACAAAAATATCATGTTACCTCAGAGTCAATATCATTTTTAGATCTGCCTCTTAACTTTTCATTTTTCCTTCTTCCAGTGCGCAGCCGCTAGGTTTTCATTTCTCCTAATTTTTTCCATTCCCTCCAATTTTATCCGCTTTTTTCCCTCTTCTTTTTTTCGAAAATTCCAAATGGCGCCGCTGCTATCACCAAACCTAATCCCTTGAATCTGTCGATCTTTTTCACTCACGATCTAACCACTAAACCTTCGCCCAATCCCACGACCAAACCCTTGTGCAAGGTAGGAGGCGGCTCAAGTGGGGCCGGTTCAGTCGATCGCTGGCCAAGTGCGGACGTGCAGCAGGGCTGGTCGTCAGGCGAGGCGGTTCATTTATACCCCTACAGTGAGCACCCCTAACCCTGGTGACCGCCTCACCCCTGCCCTGGTGACATGCACGCGAGCTGAGGAGAACTCTTCAAGGTTTATCTCCCTTCCTCTATTATGTTCTTTCCAATTTTGTATGCACAACTCTTTCCTTGTTGGCACCAGATTGTACAGTGTTGCGGGTATGAGTTTGAAATTGATTTCTCTTGTTGATTTTCCTACTATATTTACAGGGGTTGATGTGGGAAAAGAGAAGGTTGAGACTGAGGGGCCGTGCTACCAGCGGTAAGTTTAATTTTCAAAGGTACACAAGGCTCACCACTATTGGATAAGTTTAATTTAATAAAGAAAAAATAAATTGAATTAAGGCCTAAGTCCTCAAAGGATGGTTACTGGATCAATAATACTAAATTGAGGGTTTAACAACTCTTGATTTGAATTATATATTTCTTTCACTATAGAATTGCACGTCATACTGTCAACAATTATAGATATCTTCCCCATCTCATTGTTCATTTTAAACTCACTGTTGATTTGCAATTATATTTCTACGTGATTAAAATCGTCTGGTTAAATTGCATTATTGCAGGTAAATCTAACCAAAGCTAAACTGGTTTGACACTCAATTGACAGCTAAAATATTAAGTGAGGCTTGTGTTGCTTGACTGTCTTAATTTTAGTGTTTGTAGAGTTGAAATAACAATAGAGGGGGATGTCATGTCTGGAGTTGCATGTAATTTGGAATCACGTGGTTTTAAAGCATTATGCAAAGTAACTGAGGTTGTCGGTTCTGTTCAGCTTTATTCAATCACTAGCAGTTTGCCATTAATTCGTGATTTACAGGTCAATTTTCTACTCTATTCCATATTCTGGTGTACAAAAATTGAGCCATCATTTTTAATTTTCATTTTACCCCCTTAATCTTTCATCTATCTTTCACGGTTACCCTCAAATAATGGTTCTTAACAAATAAAGATGTCAAAATAAAAGTTTCACCAAACCAGAACCAAAACCTTAAACTGTCAAAATAGGTCAAAAGATGCAACAGTTTATGGACCAACAGATATAACCTCAGGACAATTTGATAATATCTTGATTGTGGTGTATTTTTTCCTGACATAAAATAATTCACAATTGAGATGATGGTTTAGCGTTTGCTTAGCAATCAGCATGACCTGCTGAATTTCCCTTTTGAAAATCATTTATAGAATAATTTTTTTTCCTGTGCTCCCTCCAAAACCTCAAAATATTTCCATGGACTCTCTAAATACAAGATTGTTCACAGTTTGTATTTTTCGGGTGATAACAGATAATTGCTCACATAGCTACAAGTTTCTTGAAGCAGCACGCACCCTTCCGGTTATCGGTAAGTACTGCTAAAATAGTTGCTATATATCTCTTAAGTTCCTTGCTATATATTATGTTCAATTAATTCTTTCATGTAAAATTATCAAACAACCTTGTGTATATTGACAAATGCGGAATCTAATTGGCCTGCAGTGATATCGATTGCTTCTAGCTTGAGCACCATGTTGAAATACATAGTTGTAAGTCCGAGACCTAATTTCATAATTACAAAAGATGAAATTATCTTGTAACCGCTTAATATATGTTTAAAAATGTGTTTATACATTCCATTTTGGCTCTTTTTAGCTTGGTGCAGCAGAGTTTCTTCAGAAACCATTATCAGATTGCAAACTAAGAAATATTTGGCAACATGTCATTCACAAGGTATGAATTAGGTTTGACATTCAACCTATATATATGGTGCAGGCCTTAAAAAATAAAACAAATTCAAGTACCCTATAAATGTAATAGATGTCATTTATCGCTCGTTCTAATTCCACGAAAAAGATGGCCAAATAACCTCTTGTTTCTTGCAAATTTTTTTTTAAAAATATATTATGGAAAAATGAGGGGATTTAGTTAGTTTTGATAATTTCTTAAGAGGTTGTAGGCAAGATCTTACAAATATATGGATATTTATAATAAATGTATTAATATGAAATTTATGATAATACTACTAATTGTAAGGTCTAATTTGCAATTTTCACATCTCCTCCTTGTCTGACCTTCCCTTTGGTAGTTATCATCGGAGTTTTGGTCCCACTACTTCAAGAGGCTATGACTCAAGGTTTTCTCATGGTTTCCTTTACAAAATGATAATTTTCATTCTCTTCTTTAACATGCATGTATATGTATAATATTAGGGACAACAGTACCAAATTTTAGGTAGTTTTTGCACTATGTTAATACTCCACTCTCCAAAAGAAACTAACTCACTTTCTCAATTTTACTGCAGTGAGGACAATATAGCAAGAGAAATGAAAGAGTTCATTGTTCTTGGAAAAATATTTTGGGTATATTAAGGGTAAAGTATTTTGGTTATAATTTGGGTATACTTTTTTAACTCATGGGGGCGAGTTTTATTTTGTTAATGCTTGAAAGGTGAGTATATTTTGATTATATATAAAAGTTAGTTTTCTTATTTTGTTACTTGCTTGAAAGGTGTTGTTTTATTGCTTTTATAATCTTGAAAAAATGTATGATGATTATATTATGTTGGTCAATGCTTATTTGTTGCTTTCTATGTACTCTTCTGTGTGTTTTATGCATATCTTATTGAATGAGAATTTGGGAATTGGTAAAAAGTGCTGGATTGGTACAGGGAGGGAGGATTGTAAAATTAGATTCTACTTTCTTGCCTCTAGGAAGCTATTTTTATTGTCATCGGATTTTCCACGCAAATATTAGTAACTAATGTGCATGCAAAAAGTGTAAATAAACATATGGGGTCCACGTTAACTAGCTTTGCAAATAGTCAAGTTAACTAACCTTGCAAATAATCAAGTAGGTCCCACGTTATCTATCCTTGCATATAGTCTAGTGGGTCCCGCGTTCCCTTGCCTTGCATATACTATGGTGGGACCCATGTCCGCTCCTTGCAAATAGTATGATGGGACATGCACTCTATTCCCTTGCATATACTCCAAACTGGGTCAACTCTCAAAGTAGTTGCATGGCTAGTTATTGCATGACAAGCC
This sequence comes from Carex pumila, assembly GCA_033356055.1. Classification (NCBI taxonomy): domain Eukaryota; kingdom Viridiplantae; phylum Streptophyta; class Magnoliopsida; order Poales; family Cyperaceae; genus Carex; species Carex pumila. Next base: position 11,460 of record JARJHM010001177.1, on the reverse strand, counting down.
TCATGTAACAGACTTTTTGCATGGTTGCCCTTGTAAATACTGACTATTTGTATGGAAGGCATTTGCATAGTTGCACTTGCATGGCTAACGCCATGCAAAAAGCCATTTTGGGGCTTGTTGCATGACAAACGCCATGCAATAAACCATTTTCGTTGTCATGCAATAAACGATTATTCTAGTAGTGAGCTTTACCGTTTTGACAGTTAAATATTTTTTCAGAACTTAATTTTGATTTAATTAAGCAGTAATACATATATATTTTTTAATGAACTTCGCTTAATTATTTAAATTTTGATTATAGTAAATTCAATATTAATTTCCTTTTTAGTTGTAGCAGCCTTTAGATTAATTATTCTACTCGTTATTTAATCAAATAATAACATTAGTTCGTAGAGTGTCATTGTAAATAAATAAACTCTTATAATTTTATTTTTTTAATTTTGACAACAACTGTCAAGTACTCAAGGGTTATTATTTAGGAACCGGATAATAGTTTTCCAGAAAAAAATCTAGAATATATTTGACTGAGATCACTTTCTAGAAGGTCATGAATTTAGAGGCAATGCGTGCAAGTGTTGAAACATGTGTGTGCAAGTTTTGATATATAACATATTAAGTATTAATGAGTAGAACTAGGGTGTTCTTAAGCTCACCAAAGTGTTTAGTGAGCTTAACTTCAAAATTCATCAAATCAGTTTCAAATGACAAATCAGTTCCAAAATCCATCAAAATTAAAAGGTTAATAAATTAATTTTAGTGCATTCATTTTTTGAATGTTTTTTGACTGCTTGACTTTATATTAAATTAATTCAAATATTTAAAATTTTTACCTGTAGATTCATCACTCGTAAGGTATGTGGATTTTAACAGTTCGGATTCGTCATTTAAAACAAATTTGTTGGATTTTAGAGTTAAGCTCACCAAATTTGTTAAGAATACCTATCAAGTATATAAACTTCACATACCAAGCATGTGTAGAAAAAATAAAAAATAAAAATTGAATTTTGTAAAAAAAAAATGTTACGTAAGTTCAAAAAAAAAGTTAGGTTGGAAAATTTTTGAGGATTGAAAAAGAAGGAACTATCTTCTACTAACAATCTAAAAAAATGAAATGAAAAAAAAACTAGATAACTTCTCTATTATTCATGATTGCAGAGTAGCTCCGATGTTCATCAGATTTATTTTAAGTTTGATGAGCTTCAAGATCCGTTTGAATGTCCGATCCGCTTTAACATTTGTACACACTCACATCAATTTTTGTGTACACAGATTTTAAAGGGAATTAGATGGTCCTGGGTCCACTAAACCTACTCCGTTCTCATTATTTATTAAGAATGTGTGAATAAAGTTAACCACTGTAGCTACTAAGATATAAGATACTGACAAACATATTCAACAGCATTTTTTTTAGCACTTCAATCGTCTGCTCATCGGTAAGCAAGAAGTTCCACCCATTCATAAGCAATAAAGTCAATTGACCACCATTTATTTTTAAAAGTTTTGTATTTATGTCTTATTTTACACTATAGTCAAGAATAAAATGTAATGAACAGAGCAAATTTAATCTCCATTCATAATATAAAAAAAAAATTCTATTTTGGAACTCCATCTAGGTTAACCCTCAAAAGGCAACGTACCATTCGGTTAACTCCTCGTTGTAGAATTACCAAGATTAAGAAGCCTTGGCCAGTTGGCCGGCGAATAACAGCAATAAAATATGTAAACAATGGTAACTGTCGGAAGTTGGTTTTTTTTTTTTTTTTTTTCTTTCGAGTAACTGTCGGAAGTTACTTCTGAACTTTCCTAGTGTGGGAGTGTGGGATAAGTGCTACCCAATTAACCCGTTCACATTATGCATTTATTTTTCCCAATTTATACATTTTTTTTTATGAGAATCAAATGTTACTACTAAAATTATGCGGCTACTGACAATCAACTTAGAGAAAGGGAGAGGTTTTATAATTGGCTAGAAAAATGTCTTAGAATTATTGATTACTTAAAGGTCGAGAATTTGATTATTTCTGATGACTTCATAGTCTCTGCGGAGGGTTTTTTTTTTTAAATCAACTTAAAACTTTATGAAATTAAAACAAATATATACTACACCAAACTTTTTATAAATTAAGTATCGTGTATATCAATTTTATACAATTTTAGAATTATTCAGACATTAATTTAAGGGTCGGAATCAAATTAATTACTCGGCGATCTTAATAATGGTAAAAGCTAATTTGAAATTTTGGTATCCAACTTTTAAAATGTAATATATGTTGTATTTTGCAATAATTTTTTTTCATCTATTTGACTAATTTGCAAAATATACAATTATTGAATTTTATAATTTCTTCTATTTTAGAATTATATAGGTTCAAACCAATTGGAATTGCAATGTAGTTGCTTAAACTATATCGACTTTTTGAGCTTTAAAAATGAAGGTAAGGATGTGAGGTACAATTAAAGCATGAAAGACACGAAGTATTTGAACTCTACTCATTTCAGAAACCACACTAAATAAAAAGATATAAGTAGGAAACCACATGTTTATTGAAGCTGAAATTCCTAGAATATATATATATATAGTCCGGCTAAATTGCTGCTGGCAGCAGTTCTGCCTAAGTACTGCCGGGGCTATATTTAGCCGTGTGATGTCCAAATAACAAATTCAAACCGTTAGATATTTAATCTATATTATAATCTACTTGGAGACCAAATTTTGCATTTTTTTTTTAAATTTGTTTACTATTTATTAAGCTGGTTTGAAAACCGTTGTTTTCAATGCTGCAGAAATTTACTGAAAACAACAGTTTTCAAACCAGCTTAATAAATAGTAAAAAAATTTCAAAAAATGTAAAATTTGGTCTCCAAGTATATTATAATATAGATTAAACATCTAACGGTTTGGATTTGTTGTTTGGATATCACACGGCTAATTATAGCCCCGGAAGCACTTGGGCAGAACTGCTGCCAGTAGCAATTTAGCCAGACTCTCTCTCTCTCTCTATATCTATATATATATATATATATATATATTTGATAACCTCCACCTTCATTCAACAATTTGTGTCAAAAAAAAAAAACATTAAAATCCCTACTGAAACCAAAGGCGGAGTTTGACTATTGTTTTTGGAAGACTGATAAAAAATTAATGTTAAAAAAACCTCAATGATCGGCCTTTTAAATGAAGATCTAGAGAGTTTGAATTTTGAAAGAGGAAAACTACAATATATTCTGACATATATTAATATTATAAGTACTTAATTTTTTGTTAACCCATAACATTAAAAAACATCAGTTGGTATAAAGATTATGGTACTTGGAGGATTAAATAATGAACTACTTCAAATATAAATCACCCAGTATATTATCAATCTTTTTTTTTTTTTTAAATAATCTCAAAACCTAGGTGCATTTAGTGGTATAGAACAAAGTGAAAGGCCCGTTGTAAAGCCTACATTAAAAAGAACGTGACATTGGGTTCAATACTTTACTAGACCCGGTCCATGAATATAAAACTTAAGGAGATAACAAGTTTAGTCCAGACCATACACTTTCTTTTCTACTCTCCAAACTCAATCTCTTTCATCTCTAAAAGTGACAAAATCTGATCCCATCTGACGTCCAACCTGATTCAATTCAAATCCGACTGTCTTCATTTGTTTGGAAAAATCTTATCTCGACCAATTCAGATTCGAGAAAATCCGAGATCCGAACATGACGCGGAGTTAGATGACACGAAACCCAATAAAACCCAACCTAATCTGACACGTGATCTTTAAATTCTCCTAAGTCAAATGAACTTGATCCGACCTAAACATCATCTGACTCGACAAATCTCACTCAACTCAAAAAATCTGTTTGGTCTGATCCTATCAGGGCCGTTCGGCAACAAAGGATTAAGCCTCCTTAAGGCTTAATCTGCTTTCTTTAGCTTCCTTAGCCGCTTAATCCTACCGAACACCAGTTCCTTAGCGCAAATTAAGAGCACCTCCTTTAGCTTCCTTTTGCCCGGATCTTAATCCTCTGTCCGAACTTTAAGGCACACATACCCCCTCCTTTAGCTTTCTTAGTCTTTACTCACGGATTAAGACAACCGAACATCGATTCCTTAGCGCTCCTTAAGCTCTTTATCCTTCACTCTTAATCTTTTGTTGCCGAACGACCCCATCCAAACTTAGAGAAAGTTAAACTGACCTGAATCCGTGTTCGATCTGATCCAATCGGACCTGCCCGAAATTCAAAAATGATCCAAAATTGAATGACTCAACCGAACATGACCCAATCCGACAATTCTCAAAATCAAACTTACCTAAACACTCAGCGTAGACGCTACCTTAAGCACAGTATTGACATTCAACAGACATGTAATTCAATTTCAATTGTATTGGATTATATATATGATGTAACAGTTCAATCAATGCAGTTAATCAAATATTCAAGATGTACAACGAGTTATGATTTAATTCCTAACCATGAATCTTATACTAATCTAATAACCTCGCACCTGATATCGTAGAACAATAAGCGAGTTCACTATCAGTCTGTCTGTCTTGAACATTATGTCTCATCTGTCTTTATCGTAATTATGCGTATATCAGAATAATATATGTATTCTGATCAATACTTATAATAATTAAATATAACAAAACAATTTACGTATTATAATCTTTAAATCCCAATTATTTGTTTATTCAATAAGCTATGTTCAATATTTTGATAAACATCCTTTAACGTTTTATTTACATTTTAGTGTCATAGTACTTTATAATATCAAGTCATACATATAATAGATTATATTTATAATCATCCCAATCCTTATTTAATTAAAACAACAACCATACACTTAGTAGAGCGAGAGGACTGTTTCTGCGTTTTTTTTTTTCTTTTCTTTTATCTGTGTGTTTTTTTTTTCTTTTTGTTGCGAGTTCGGCAGACAGAGATAGACACAATAAGAATGAGACACTTTTCACGAGAATAAAATAGTGACTTTTTGCAACGGTACTTTTTGCAATAAACAGTCGTCGTAAATACGTTTTTTCTCTCACAAAAAATATCTACTTTGTTGTAGTGAGAGGGGCGAGCCACGAGCATGTATTTTTTTTTTTCCTTTGACAAACAGAGAGAGACAGAAAGAGATAGGGCAGCGCAGCTTTCTTCAATTTTTTATTGGATGTATTCTAATCAGTTAATGGGCCGCACCTTTCTTAATTTTTTCCAAAAAGTCACGGCGAATGTGAGATATCTCAGAGAATGCGGGCCAGTTATTTACAAAGTTTATTATACAATGGGTCAGTTATTTTAATTTGTGCTATAGGGTAGAGCAATATCAATTTCTAAGGTAAGATAAAGATTTAAAATTCAGTCTTTGTAAATTAGTTTTTTATTTTCATGATGGGACAGCTGCTGCTACAGTAGATCCGCTCCTGATTATCATGGTTGAATACTTAACTTTTTTCTACCCACACCTCATTACCTACGGTGATCATCCAATCAAATCGTGGGTAAATATATAGAACCCTCATTCTTTACTCACGGTAAAGTTTTTTGAACCACAGCAACCACGGTCCAACCGTGTGTGTATATATATATATATCCTCCGACCATCTCACTTCCTTGTTTACCCACAGTTCATTAAAAAAAATTCGAAACCGTGACTAATAGCGTATTAGTAATTAACCTTTTTGAAGTATTTGGCGTTAAAAAAATCAAGAATTTATTACTGTTCTCTAATCAAGTTATGACAGGAATTTCTGGTATACCATCACAAACAACTTAAATAAAACAAAATACAAACTATACAAATGGACCCACTGATTATAACCTCATATTTTCTTTTGATTACTCTGCAATGAAATTGCCCGTTGCATAATTTCTAGAAACAAAACCACTGTTATAATATCACTTTCACAATTTTGTTAATGCTTCTTTTTCTTGAACAAAGAAGTGAAGTGAACTTCTGTCAAACTTATTGCATCCCCGAATGAGATGTCAACGTCAGTAATCTTGTTGCAAAATTATAAGGAATATTGAGATAACTTATAAATTATAGGAAAGTGATTTAATTAAGAACTCTCTTCAGGTTGGGAGTCGTTTCTTGTTGCATTATTCTACCTTAATTGGTATTAAATTTCCAAGACCGACTAGGCGACGGTAACGTATGTAAAGCAAAAGGCGCCTCTCATTCAAGATTTGTTCAAAATGAGGTCAAAGAAGACATCTATGCGATATATATATTATTCAAATATGTCCGATGCTAGTAAAGAGAAATTAATTTAGCTAAAAATTAGTTGAAAGTTTTAGAATTTAGTTTCATATATATATATATGCCCCTTGCTACATTAAGCACATTGAACCAAACACTCAGCGCAGACGCTATACCTTGCCTCCCTGTAAAGTAATTTGACCCAAATGAGTAAGAAAGATATATAGATGTGTGTGTGTGTGTGTGTGTGTGTGTAATTAATTAGTTAACATGGAGATTATTTTACATTTTCGTGTAATCTGTGAGCTAAGGTACTCCAAGACATAGCAAATTAACGTGTACCGAAATGGAAAAAAATGTTAGTTAATGTTTTGTGAGTTAAAAATATAATTTAATATAAAATATAAATAACATGGATGTAATATATTTAGCTAGCATTCTCGTACATCTTCTGTTTAATTTGCATTATATTTGTACTGCCAGCCTACCTTGACAATACGTAATGGTCTCAGTTTTTTATTTATGATTTATAGATGGATTTACGAGTTTCTAATATTGAGATGGCTTTTATTGGAGCAATCAGAAAATATAACTGAAAATGTGACCCACCTTAAAATTAACAAATTAATTGATATCTACCATGCATACACTAAAGCTTTATTCAATGACACATAATAGCTCTAAGCCTGCCTAACAAAATTATCACAACCTTAGTGATATTAGGTTATCAGAATACATCGATCAACCCAAAATCTTTCTTGAATGATCGACTAATTAATTTTCAACTCCAACCCCTAAAAAATCTATAAATGGAACATCATTTCTCTTCAATGGCTCATTACTTGCACTCTCACTGATTATATGATCATTTTCGTGTTCAAAATTCCCTTTTAATCTCATATTAGGAATAGGAATTACCACTTGCTTGTTAGTACTATGCCCAAAATTATATCTTTGGGAGTACACATCACCACTTGCACCAAACCCTAGAGCTGGTGAGCTAAAATTTGACCTAGAGAAGGCCCAAAATGATCCCCTACTATTATTGCTCTCCTTCGAGCCAGAGTTCCCAAAGTCGAAATGAAAACGGTGAGAAGTACTGCTAGAATCTGTGCCAAATAATCTGCTTATGTTGTTATCTGACGTGCTTTGTAAAATGTGATCTGAAGAGGATCTTTTAGTATAAAGACGCGATCGTTCACGTTGGCGCCGTGCCATTATGACGTGCCAATGGTTTTTAACTGCATTATCTGTGCGGCCCGGAAAGAGTCTGGCAATAAGGGCCCACTTGTTTCCGTGAACCCTGTGTGCAGCTAAGAGGCGCTCCTCTTCTTCTTCAGTGAAGGGTCTTTTGTTGATCCTTGGGTCAAGTTGGTTAAACCACCTTAACCTACAGCTCTTTCCTGTCATATATATAGAAAATAATGTTATTAATATTCCAGAAGTTAAAGGACCATAATGCACTTTGAAATGTATTGGAAATTAGAATATCCAGTTGATTGAATGCTAAAATGTTTAATTTCATCAAATATTGAAGAAATTAAGCAAATGAATTATTTTTGTTTGTGATAATAAAGAAGAAAGATTAATTATGTGGATAGGTTCCCTCGTTGTGTGTATGCATTAATATATAGGAAAGTTATGTATATATGTTCGCTGAATGCATAATATATGTTTAAATAAAGGAAGTGAACTAGCTAGCAATAAGAAAACACAAGTACAAGAGAAAAATTTCTCCATATATATAACATGAGCAGAACTAGGGTGTAATGTCCTCACCAAGATATATTAATGAGTACACCTTCAAAAGACTATCGTATTGACTTCGAACTACGAATTCAAACCGTTAAAATTCAAGTACTTCGTGAGTGATATATATACATGCAAAAAATTTAAAGTTTTGAATTTATTTAGTACATGGTCAAGTAGTAAAAAAAAAATGAAAAACTAATACATAAAACAATTAAAAAAATAACTTATAAAATGTTCATTGTTTTGACTGCTTCACCATGTACTAAATGAATTCGAAATTTTAAAAAATTTGCATGCATATGCATCACTCACGAAGTACTTGAATTTCAATGATTTGGATTAATTAGTAATTCGAAGTCAATCCGATAGTATTTCGGAGGTGTGCTCACCGATCCCTCTTGGTGAGCACATCACACTCTAGTTTTGCTCTGTATAACATATATAAGCAAAAGTAACGATTATGCCATGTTAATTTACATAAGAGTACACTTCCTCAGAGCAAAGATTATATCAAAATTTACAGAGGACGCGAAAACAACATGCTTAAAGTTCTTATAATATGTATTTAGTAGAAAGCTTGGACAAAGTGATCAACTTCTAATAAGTAATTTATTACATGTTTGTAAGTATGTTTTAGCGTGTAAATTTTTTTTATAAAATATTACAGGAAAAAACACCCAAATAACGAAACAGATTTAAAGGAAAACAGACTCGTGATTCCTATTTATACAAAAAAAAATAGAAGTAAGAAAAAAGATTTATTCAACGTACGTAATTATAATTATGAAATAAGTCCACTTCTTTTGGAATCAAAACAATATTTGTTTCTCTTTGCCCATTGAAATTTTGGAATTACAATTTCCTTAACATCAATAAACATGTAGCTATATAGAAAGATTAATCTGAACTTTACTTTTTGAAATTATTATTGATAATCTGTATAAAAAAATTAGCATATGACTTGTATTAAAAGCTCATATCTGAGCTCACAAGGGATGAAATCTTATTGTATACACATAAATTTTGGGAAATTACTCAATATAATATCAAAACAAAGGAAACTCATATACATAACATAATTTTACTTAAAGTTAAACTACACAAAATTAAGAGCTTACATATATTTATGTAAATAAATGAATTAACCCACCTGATCTCCCTTGTAACTTTTCGGCAATCGAGTTCCAGTTCTGTGGGCCATATTGCTCCACTAGTTGTCGCAGCTTCTCATCTTCACCAGGCCTCCAGTGGCCTCTGGGACACACCTTTGTGCTTTCAGATGCATTGCTTGTAGATGAAGAACCCATGCTTTCCAATCTGTGCGCAATTGCTTCTACCCGTAAGTCAAGATACCAGGAATTAAAAGTAACTAGGTTGAGAGAGGAAGATAAGTACTTGAGAAGAGGAGGGGGGAGATGGGATTATAAGTATATACAACTCAAGAAAGGAGAGTTGGGTTTTGATTTTTAGGGCTTGGATGGCAAGTCCTTTTTCTCAGTTTTACACGAAAAAAAGAGAGAGGGGCTTTAATAGTAGCAAGTAGAAACATTCCACATATGAATAATGGAACCCACTTCAGGTTCAGTACTTTCTCTACATTACACCAAACAGAAATAAATTTATTGGTTGTTCAAGACTAAATCAACGGCTCTGAAGCTATATCAAAACATACTGATTAATACCACTGATGTTGTGAGTTGTGACATTAGGTCAAGGATGACTGCATTAATTACAGTTTAAATGAGGACATATATTTCCTGCCAACAGAGATAGATGGTAATATTCTTCATATCAAACTTCACCAGTACTACTACTTTTGCTTAAATTAAACCGCTTACTATGTCTTTATAATTATTGTATAAAATCTTCATGCTATTTATATATATCTGCAACGAGGACAACGATCAATAATTAAAACAAGTTGACAACGGCTTCATTGTTACATAACCATGCAAATTGTGCAATTATTATATATATGTACTGTTGGGCCTCAATTAATGAATGGAAGTGATTACATCAATTATCAGCATAGGACGCTTGCAAAACTGAACTAACATACAAATATTTACCATGGTAATCAGTAAGGTTACATTAATTATGATCCTAGTATGGTTCTTATAAAGCTTAGCTCTACATTAATTTCCTTCTAATTACATATGGTTGGGTTAGATTTACTTGACTTTAATGAGCTAAAATGATTGAGCCATACTTTAATATCGAACATTTGGCTTGTAAATATTATTATATCATCTCGAGGTAATTTACGTTAGAAAAACAATAACCTAGTTATCATTATTAATTATGTGTGTCTATATATACTTGTACACAGATGTGTATTTTAAAACCTTTATGCACTGTGTATATATGTATTCAACGTCAAGCTAACTAATTAGAGACATATATTCAAAGTACATAATTAAGCACACTATGCCAAACTGTATTACTATATGAAAGACAATTTTCTGACATATATATACACCCTTCCAATGAAATTTTGAAAATATTTAAAGGCACTTCCAAAATGGTTAGACCGTTTTATATGATAGTTGGAAGGCACTATGCAAGCATTAATTAAATTTGGATCTAGCTCTCTCAAGGAAAGTTAGGTGAACATATTCGTGTCAAAGTCTAACCAACTTGGGAGTTCCTTACCATATAAGAACATGAGATATGTACGAGATTTAAAAGCTTTAAAGGATGCCACATGGAATAGCTACCCTCAGAATAGCCCTGAATTGCATGAAATTACTATTCTTGTAGCGTGCAATGAAGTCCAGCTGCTCAATAAGTTGAACAGTTCAACAAATGCAAGAATTTGTTGTAGTGTTAATTAATTTTATTCTCTCTCTCTCTCTCTCACACACACACACACAAATGCACAAGTACGTCACACACGATGGCGAGGAGGTTCCCACATCAGTTAAACTTCCTTTCTCGTATTGCCATCTGAACTTAATTTCTAGCTAGATATGAAAATTGGATAGGGTTTCAACATATAAGCTAGCAAGCTTCGCAGAGAACGGAACCCAATTTAACAAACAATTAAAATATCAAAAGATATAATATTTAAGAACAAGGGATGGTTTCGTGGCAGCAACTTACAGCACCAACTAACAAAAACCGGAGTTTATTAGTCAAAGTAGTTTCACCAGCTGAATTGAAGCTTGTTCTTTGCTAGAAACCGACTTCGTCTAACGCTTTTATCTTTTTCACTTATGATCTAACTTCTCTCCATTTCTCAAGACAGGAAACTGTCCATTTCATAGATATCTATAAAGAGAAGTTTACTCACAAAAAAAATGTAGTTAGTATATGCCTATACATGCAGGTTAAGTGTTGCTACTCTTTTAATATAATCATAAAGTTGAATTGTCAAGAACAGTACTATTACACCAGCACATTGTTGGTTTCTTTTTTTGTTGATTTTACGGGTTCCAAACAAAATAAAGAGGCTAATAAATTATTGAGATTTATATAGTTAATTTCACTTTAATTATTGTAGATACTAA
>JARJHM010001176.1:0-57862 GCA_033356055.1 Carex pumila | reverse complement strand
TGACAATTCATTCTCAAACTCTGCATGTCTACCAAATAAACCCACATTTGCTTCCTGAAAACCTGATAGGTCATTGAAAGCTGCAATCGGGTGCTCAGCCCCGCGACTCATTATCCGAAATCCTTTATCAACCTTGAATTTTTTTTGGCTGCCCTAGCACAGGCCTTGTATCTGCTGTGTCACTATGATCGCTCATGCAATCAGGATCAACATCCCCCCCAATTTTTCTCTGCCTCTTGTATTTCCAGATCCATCGTCTCCTCAGTTTCCTCCGAATCACAAGGCTGGGCTCGGGATCGATGGGAGTGTCGACTATTAGACGGTCAGTCCCTCTGAACCGGGGCTTGACTACTCTCAGGCATGTCAATCGGCAATGGGATTCGGGACCGACGAGAGGGCCGACTAGTAGACCGTCATCCCTCCTAAACTGGGGCATTACTACTATCAGGCATGTCAATCTGGAAAGGGGGTTGGGGCACTGGACTTGATGAGGTTAACGCATTAGCTCGACTAGCACCTTGGATTAACCTTGCAAGGGGGTTAGGACACTGGACTCGGTTAATCTCCACAATGAGTTCAATTATCTTGTATCCACCCCTAGAAAAACTAATTGTCTGGTTGTACAGTACCTGCCAGACTCCATCATTCTGAACAGGAAAAAGTTGGAACCAAGTTTGGCCTGAACCAGTGGGCATGCTAATTTTGGCCTGAATATCAATGTCATATCGATCCTGATTCAATCCGAGGTTCTGGAAATAATAGATTTTAGAACCAACAAATCAATACCCGACATTACCGGGATCACAGAAACAGGCCTGATACTGTAATAAACCCCATTATGGCCTGTTAAAATCTCACCACCAATGTAAATAGATACCATAACAGCCATTTGGTATGAATATAAGAAAATCTAAAATTAAAAATTAATTATAAATATTAAATTTTTTTTTTAAATATAGAAAATAAAAAACTTACGGTTCTGCTGAGAAGAATGGTGGAAATAACGTGAAATGAATCTCTCGCTCAACTCCAACTCTCTAATATATTATTTTGCAGGTGCCCTCTCCAGCAGGAAGCGGCCATGGCCACTGGCCACCAAAGCGGCCCAGCTTGCTGAGCTTAGAAGCGGCCCAAATATGTGCTCACTTCCCTGCAAAGTGGCCTGCTTCCATGTGCCCGCTTCCGGGGAAGCGGCCATGCGAAATTTAACATTTTCACCCAAATTTGGTGTTTTGGTTTAATAATTTTAAAAAAATGGTAATTTTAAAATTTTCGGGGACAAAGAGGTGCTAAACTCTTGAAATTAAAAATTAAAATTTTTTTTATTGAATTTTATAGTATTTATATGCATCAACACTTTTCACTTGTTTTTTCAAACTGAAATTACACCTCATTATACTTTTCAATCCTCAATTTTAGTTGTTTTTAATTAGCTCTGCTTATGTGTTTAGATGAATTTGGAAGGGGATCCCAAATTATATTCAATAACTTCTAAAATCCACATATAAATCGTGAAAGATGATTCATTTTACTTTATGGATTTGCATTCGAGTATATTATATTCAATAACTTCTAAAATCCACATATAAATCGTGAAAGATGATTCATTTTACTTTATGGATTTGCATTCGAGTATAATATAAAGTAATTTATTTATTATGAGGGTTTCAATACCTCATGCCTTTCATATCTCATCATACTTCATATTTTATATCTTTATTTTTATAGTCTAAGCTGTTGATCTGAATCGCTCAATATGATATCCATACTATAATATGCTTGGCAATGAAATTTTATAATTTTTGGAACTTTTTTACTATTTTTTAAGATGAGTAGAAAATCATTATTTTTGAATGGTCCAAAAATGGTGATTTTGTATCTATCTTAAAAAATAGTTAAAAATTCCAAAAATTACAAAATTTCATCCTCATGCATATTTTAGTATGAATATTACGTTTAGCGGTTCGGATCGATAATTTAGATTTTAAAAATAATGATATAAAATATGAAATATGAAAAACATGATGTATTAGAACCCTCTCTTTATTTATTGTATATTTGCATTGTGCATGTATTTAACTATTTAAAAAAAATAGTGTTATTCGATATTTTATCGGAATCATAAAGAATACACATCTTTATTTCAATTCTTGAATTATTAGTATACGAATCTGTACCTAATATATGATAATATAAAATCTTAATGAATTTAAATATGATGCATATTAAAGAATTTGAATTTAATGCTAAAATAGGTTGGTTTGTTCCGCTGGAGGATGCAAACACAATAAATGTCAAGTAGAATCGAGCGCTAAACGCCACAGCAGAATTATTTGTAAATGGTAGATGCTAAGTCTACTGTACATTACAGATAATTAGTTTGTTTAAGTGACTAATTACTTAATTAGTTGTCTTTAACAGTAAACTAATTGATTTTAACAAATAATAAAAAGTTACCTGACAGCTATGTGTTTATAACATTTAATTAGTTATTTTTAACAAAAATATTGTTCTTTTAAACACTTAAACACTTAATCTCATGTTTAAGACCTCAGTTATTCTATAAAATCCAGTATAGACCAATTTAAGATGGCGTAAGCCTAACTTAACTTTTTAAAATTTTATCTATTATGTTTAACGGAAAATGCTAATATGCTACGTAGGGCCTCCGTGCAACGGCTCAATATTTGAGTTTTCAAAATCCTAACAGTCGATCCGAACCGCTCAACACGATCTCCATATGAATATGTGCTTGCGTACCAAATTTTATAATTTTAGAATTTTTTTTTACTATTTTTTTAAATAGATAGAAAATCACTTGATTTAAATTTTCAGATCAAGTGATTTTCTATCTATCTAAAAAAATAGTATTTTTTTTAAAATGAAAATTTTGGTTTACAAGTACATATTCATATAAAGATCATGTTAAATGGTTCAAATTGACTGTTAGAATTTTGAAAACTCAAATACTGAACCGTTGCACGGAGGCTCTAAGTCTGTATGCTAAGCGTAACACGGAAGCCAACTCCATGTTTAACACTTATATACTCTCAATTCCTAGAACAATACAAGTCACCTTGGTCAGTCCAGCCAATTCAGCAGATCTCCAGTGAACCTCTACGGGTCACTGGAGAATTCCGACAATCGTTCAATTAAAGCGTTCATCTTGTCAAGGCGCACATAATGTTTCATCAATTGACTTATCAAATTTCAACTTATGATCCTTTAATTGTAATTTCTTCTGTTTGCTTTGGCATGTTGGTTGAAGTTAGCAAACAATTCTGAAACAAAGAGGCTAGCTCAAACGCAGAGAGGAGAGAGATACTCAACTAGACATGTTTATCGAATTCATATCACCTAATGTAACAGAATATTTCCCGTTTGGATCGAGACTGTTCAAACAGAATCTGCACGAATATTAAAGGGGCTCAGTGTGTTTCATCTAGAGCTGGATTGGCCTGAATTCCGATCGGACGGTTAAATTTAAACAGAAATATTCTGTTACCTCAGAGGATATGGCTTCCATGTTTATCTATCTAACACAATTATATCTCATGCTTTCTTAGTCAAGCGCTCCATGAAGAGTCCGGACCCTCTGTATTATTTCACCTTTTAAATTTAAATCCGAACAAATTTGACCCAAGCATGTAATGTACGGAGTCCTTTCAGATTCATGTCAATATATGACTGGACCGGATTAAACTCAAAAAGGATAGTGTGTCTTAGGTCATATGAATTCCTCCATGAAAGGACAAGCAGATTTATTGATTGGCTTTCATTCAGTTTGTTTAATTAATTAAATAATTGATCATCATGCATATGACAAGGAGCTAAATCGGCTGTCATTCATTTTGGCAGCGTTATAAATTTAATTAATAAATATGAAGGAAAACTAATGTGATGTGGGTTATCTTTTATAAATTAATTTCTTTAGGGAATCTGATAAGTGATACATAACTGATAGCACATGCACGGACAACGAATCATTAGAGACGATGATAACATACTGGTACATCTGTATAGGTTTCCTGTCGAATAGACAGACGGATCAATTATTTTGAAAATCATAGTAAATATATATATATATATATATTATTAACAAAATTTAGATCACGAGAGCAATTGTCATATCTTGGCTTACTTGATAATCCCTGGAGGGTCTATATCATTTGTCATTTATCTCATGAAAACCATTTTTCTCATATCTGGACCATTCGATTTAAATTTTAAAATGAATAGATCAGATCGAATGCTTGATGTTATTTATTAGAGTTTTCTTAATATGCTTTGATCTATTTGTTGTAAAATTGGACAACAACAACAACCAACCATGTAGTTCCAAACAAGTTAGAATATGCTAGAAATAAAACCCAACTGGATTGACAAAACCAAGATAGATAGTAATTAAAAAAAATTAACAATAACAACAACAACAACAACAACAACAATAATAATAATAATAATAATAATAATAATAATAATAATAATAATAATAATAATAATAATAACAATAACAATAATAATAATAATAATAGTAATAGTGTCAACGATAATAAGTAATAATACTAACTATATTATTCTTACACTATAAATTTAAGTCCTTTAACTCCGAATAAAAAATCTTAGGACTACCCCTAAACCCTGATTCCTAGGTCATGATTTCGGTACATTGCAAGAAAAACATTGATGAATTAGATAGCTCTTAAAACATGAGAAAAGCAAAATTAGAACTCGAAATTCAATGGAAATCATTAAATTCCGATTTCCGAACTTTTTTTCAGCTTATTTAAGAAAAAATTATAAAAGAAATTGTTCGAATTTAGTAGTATTAAAACCTTTAGCTTGATTAATATTGCCAGTTCATGAAAGCGCATGACGCAAAAAACAAAAAAACAAAAGTTGCAACACAGTTGAACGAAATTCCCGCGCGGTATGAAGCCAGAACACCACTGTCAATATCTTTACCCATAAACAGACTTCCAGACAATATTTAAAAACTGTCAATGAAGAGTTCCTCAAAGAGAGAAGCAGCATGATTCATCATGGAGACATAAGTTTTTCAAACTAAAACTGAATCACCTCCGTATATACAGTTCATTACTTTATACAAATTAAGTTAAATTATCATAATGCGCGACTACTACAAATATTACATAAAAAAAAAAAAAAATTAAGAACAAATGGGGTAATTTATTGACCCAATCACCACCCACCAAGGACCTAGTTTACCACTAACACAACAAAATGGTTCAGTTCAAAACTGTTAAGAAACGTCAAAATATAAATAAAATCAATTAACCACCGGCCGGTTGTTGTAGCATAGGAAAGAAGGACCAGCTCTTACGAGGGGCCTCAATTTCCAAACCGGAAGATGCCTCTTTTTCTGTATTTTCAAACTTGAACTCCTTGTTTGTGGGAAGAGACAAAGAGTACCTGATCTTTTCTGGCAAATCATGATAAGTTTCATCTACCAGTGGTACAGGACCAATTAATATCGGTACCGGTTCAACTGTGCTCTTCCTCTGGAGGCACCTTGCTACATCCTCGGGTGTGAGCTCGAATGAAACGCGGTGGTTGAAATCAACCTGGGGTGGTACTGGCACGAGGACTGGTACAGCCTGGTGGTCTCGTGGGAAACGGGGTGGTATCGTGTACCGGCGCACTGGGGTACCCTCGGAGCTCAAGTTACGGGAAGTGTCACTCCCTGGATATTGTTCTGAAGTCAAAAGACGCGCAAATGGGACCTCAGGGGATGGAGGTGTTGTCATTTGTAGGGTTTCGGGTGGAGGGGTTAGAGGTGCTGTCGAGGGCTCAGTTGTCAAGGCAGAGAAAGCTGGAGGGGTAACCTGTCAACAATACAAAATTTATTATTTTTTACAATCAATTTATATACAATCTTTTTTAGATGTGTAACCCAACTTCTTTTCCAAATAGAATCCCAGATGTGGAGTCTTCACTCTTCAGTCTACATTGCTTGTGACAAAAGAAAGTTTTAACAAACCGAGAAATTCCCAAAGTACCAAGTATATATGCTGGGTAAACAAGAAATAGCTAACACACTCCTTTAAATCAACCAAGTAATATTGTTTTCAATCGGATAAGTATACATAAGAAAACGATCGGCTTTTCTTTAAAATATTTTCGTAATTTTGCAGGATGATTGTCTATTTTAAATTTCCAAGGAACACAATTTACTCAATAAAAACAAACCAGCACGTCATGGCCATATCTAGCAATGCTTTCACTAGAAAACTAAGTACTAATTTACAACACAGAATAACATAATATTCACAATGCCATTTAATAACCATAAATTTCAAACCAAATGTACATGCAAAATTGCAAATAACAAGATTGTTCTGAAAGAAAAGTAACAAGATTGTACCAGTATAATTAAACCAATCTGGTAAAATCTATCCATGGGGCAAAAGATTATTTTAGAGGATTGCAAACTTCAATTCAGAATTAGACAAGGAAAAGAAGTACCAATTGGGTCTCATGAGCATAGGGGCCCACTGTGAAAGCTGGCAAGGGACCTGGCATGGAGTTAGTAGAGACTGAGGAGAATGGGGTGGGACCCGCACCAGGGGAGTGGGAATTAGAGGCTGCCTCTGATAGGAGGAACGAGGCAGGAGAGGAAGGGGGCACTGCAAAAGGATGGATGAGAGGAGGCAGCTGGTTCAAATTATCAGATGAAGGCACAGAGGAGTTGTTTGGAGCGGGTTCAGGTGCCAGTACTGCATGCCCGATGCGCTTTGTGATTTTGTGAGAGCCGAAGCACCAGTAGGAGCTGAACCATGACTTTCTTCTCGCCCTCTGCAATTTAATGGACTAGTTAGAAAATAACTTTGCTGGTCCATACTATGGTACAAATCACTATAATATAAATTATCATATTTTTCTTTATTTTTTATTTTTTTTTGTAATTTGACTTGTGTATGGTTTTAAATAAATTTATGAGCCATCAAATGAACAAAAGTACACACAAACTTCTACTTTCAAGCAGCGCTCAATTAAATGTATCTGGTTTCACTGGACTTGTACCTGTACCAAGGCCATATTGTGCAATTCCTGTAATTAGCCACATGGCGTATGATCTTGCAATAGAAAGTATCACAATAATTGATGCTGAATTGCTGATGCAAAATTAAGGCCTAGTAACATAACTTGTCATTATATAATATAGGATGATGATGTAAAAACTTATTCCAATCAAGCTTATAGTTGCAACTTCTATTTTATTACACCACAATTATGTACATGCTAATAAAACAAAATCATCATTTTTAAATCCATTTCAACAAAATAATTATGCTATGTTTTAACATTTATTAATAAGGGCCTATAACCTCAATCAATGTCTGTCAAATCTGCACAAAAGGCATTACCACAATGGATCTTCAGTTTCAGTTGGTTGATTGCTCGATACCAGAAAACATTGATTGCGAGAGCGATTCCCCTATCACTTTACCCTTTTCATCTTTCTTTGAGCATTTTTTAATTCCCTCTCTTACAAGGTGATACTGATGTCCGGCTAGGTTTAGAAGAGGGACAACTGAGAGTTACAAGAGGGGAAGGTACCCGATCGAAAATTTGGGGAACATAGAAACTTTCCATTTTAATTATTGTTGTACAATCCAAATAGGGAAATAATAGGTGCTTCCAACAATCCTTTCATTCCTTCCACGAGTCTCTCTTTCCTAAAAAAAAAGGTATAGGCTATTTTGGTCATTAAAAGCGTCTCCTTCCCTACACTATCAATTTTAACACATTGGATCAAGGTTCCTATACATCCCTCCCCACCTTTGATACATGAAACGGAAAGATCTAAAGACTTGAAACTAAAAATTGATTTTGAAAGTACTGGTAATTGCAATCTCATGACTGCGATATTTACTTTAGAACGAAAAAAATCATCATCTCTGCACCTCTTCCAACTGTTCATCACAATTGCAAGGATTTTAAGATCAAAATTGACACCAAAATAAACAACTCAAGTCGCTCTGAAAAAGAGACAAAACATTTTTAGAAATTTGTTTTCAATTGTCCGTGCATAACCGAAACAAAATCCAAAATAAATAAAGGGGAGTCGATTAATCCCACCTGAGCAGCAGTCACTTGCAGGATCCGACTCTCAGTAGATGCGATTGCGGCTGCCGCTGCATTTACGGTATCGACACTGCTATTATGCACACCACTCATCCCTTCTCACGAATTCAACTCAGATCACCTTAAATTCCTAAAAAAAAAACTCCGTAATTTCTATTCCCAAGACAAAATTCTACTTCAAGAACCAACTTTACCCATCAAATTCAGTACTGATAGATGGAATTGTTAAAGAGAGCACAAGGAAATCGGAGGAATATCTCTCGGCATGCAACGTCAGTTCAGAGAAGAATGCGGAACGGGAGCTCGGAGCTGGAGAGAGAAATCGGGTCGAGTTAAACATTTTTTAAAGGGGGAATCTCAGAATGTATATATACCCTGTGAGGTCAAACACGCTATGGTTTACGGCTAACCGTGATTACCAGACTAGCCCTTAATTATAGTACATACACTCGGTTTTTCTACCGTACAGAAAACAATACGAGAAAAATCTGCATCATGGGTCCTACAAACCGACTAAAGAAATTGTATGCCTAGTACAGATAAAATTCATTAATTACAGCAATTAAAGTATCCCGTTCCTTTTTGAAACGTGGAAAGAGTATGAGCCGTTGGATGAAAAAACTGACAGTACCAGGGGATACGATCCGTTTCTGACATTCTAATGGCAACCGTGGCGAAATGGTAATTAATTCCACAAGGTGGGGGTTTTCCAAAAGAGATCACGTGTGTAGGTGCGCTAGCGACCTAATTAGTTTTTGTGTAGTGGAAAGCTGATGCGACATCATAAAAGTATACGACAATTTACAAATCGCGCACTATCCTGTTTATTCTGGTTAAGATCTCAAAGTTCCATGTATTTTAGAATGTTGTACTCGGCGTAAAAAGTCGTTAATGTAATAGAGGGAAGATACAGGGGCAAGTGATGCCTCGGGAGCAGCGGGTTTGGCGTTGTGGGCTAGTGGCTGACGTTCCCCTCGTGCGCCCGGCGTGTGGGGCCTACTTTTATGTCATTTGGTCTTCTGTGCCCATTTATTATCGCAATTAAACTGTGTTTAATGTCAAATCTATATTTCATTATTTTGGGAAGAAAAAAAATCATTTCGCGTTCACAGATTTTGTATAGTTAAATTACTCTTTAATTTTTTATTTACACTAATTTTCAGAAAATTATATCTTTGAAAGAAAAAAAAAGTATATTGCGTTTATGTTTGCTTGAAGTTAATCTTAATGATCACGTTTGATTATTGAGTAAGATGTCAAGTAAGCTTCTTTATATTTAAGTTGTTAAATGAGGTGTGAAAATAAGTAAGATAGAATTACGATGAAGTTCAATAATTTAAATTTTGAGTTCGAACAGGTGCTGAACTATGTATAGTTCACGAGACACAAGAGCATCTTCATTAATATAATTAATTAACAATTGTAAGATAATTATTAAATTGAAAATAACTACTAATTATAAAATAAATACATTCATAAAAGAGCAGCAAGCGCAAAATTTTATTTTTTAAAGAATAGTAACTGCTAATTTTCTCATATAGTGTTTTTGAAATGATTTAATATTTTTTAAAATAGAAATGAAACTACCAATAATAATTTTACAGTAGCAGTTTCAAGCTTGTACTTCCATGGGTAAAATCGTATTTTCCAATTAAGATGGTTAAACTTGGATGAGAATCAATTATAAAAAAAATTCATACCGTGAATATAAGTCAATTTTATTGTACATATAACATTTTACTTTAAATTATAAAAATTATCACGTATAAGAACATAAATTTTGTAAAAGAGAAAGAAAATGGAGTTGACCCCGTTCTATCTTTTAGTAGCTCAGATTCGTATCTTCCCAAGTACCTAACTCAACACAATTGAAATGGACAGCCCAGATTTAATTTCAGTTGGTGCCTACTCAGGATGGCATAGGGGGGCAGTATTATTTTGGTTTGAGATTCGTGCAAAGTTAAAAGTTTAAATTTCAGGCCGTCCAATTTAATTGTACTCAGGTAGGTTACCTGAGGGAATGTGAATTCTAGTAGCTCCCCCTCTGCGTACCGCCTAGAGTATTGATTTTGCCCGCCTAGGGCATGCCCATCCTATCCGTCCGTGTACCTGTGTCCGAGTCCGGATATACGTCGGGTACTCGGGTACACGGGTACAGGCAAAAAAAGTGCCGGACTTGATTTTTTGGACAAATACCCGACCATACCCGTACCCGTGTACCCGTGCCCGAACTAGTACCCGTTTACCCGTTGTACCCTACACGGGTACCCGTACCCGTACCCGTTTAAATTCAAAATTTCAAAATTTTCAAAATTCCCCCCAACCCATTTAAATTCTGTTTTTTAAATCTGTTTTTTTATTTTTGTTTTCTAATTTCTGTTTTTTAATTTCTGTTTTTTAAATTCTATTTTTTTAATTCTGTTTTTTAAATTCTGTTTTTTTATTTCTGTTTTTTATTTCTGTTTTTTAAATTCAGTTTTAATTTCTGTTTTCTAAATTATGTTTTTTAATTTCTGTTTTTTTAATTCTGTTTTTTTAATTCTGTTTTAATTTCTGTTTTTTAAATTCTATTTTATAAATTCTATTTTTTCATTTCTGTTTTTTAATTTCTGTTTTTATTTTATTTTATATCTTAGAATCATTTTTAATAGGTTAAAAAAATTGGTTTTTTAATTTATGTTTTTGAATATGTGAAGTAATTAGATTTTTTTTTAATAGGTTAGATTTTATTTTTGAAAATCGGATTTATTTTTAATAGGTTAAAAAAAATGTTAGACTTATTTTTGTGAATATGTTACATTAGATTTTATTTTAAAAATGTTAGATTTATTTTTAAATCGATTAGATTTATTTTTGAAAATGTTAGACCTATTTTTGAATATGTTAGATTTATGTTGAATAGGTTAGATTTAATTTTGAATATGTTAGATTTATGTTGAATAGGTTTGATTTATTTTTTAAAATGTTAGATTTATTTTAAATAGGTTACATTTTTAATTTATATTTTATTGTTTTAAAGTAATTGATTTAAGATATTTTTTATTTATATTTATTTAACCTATTAAAAATAAATGAATGTTTACAAAATATATTATCAATTTAAAATGAACGTTTACAAAATATATTATCAATTTAAAATGTAAACTAAAAATTTCAAGATATAAATAAATTATGAAACTATATAGTTAGAATGAGAATTTGAAAATAAAATAAAATGACTCGTGGAAAGAAATAAATAAACACATTTGTACTTAGCCAAATAAACATACAAATTTTCGCAAGAATAATTTTTATATATAAGTTACAAATTTTATTTATTTAGGAATTATAAAGATGTGACTTGATAATTTTATGTATATATATATACACTATTTGATATTGAAGTATTGAACTATTCAGATTTTAAAAGTGAAATTAGAAACACGTAATAATATTTATACGACACTGTTAAAAAAACAGAAAAAAAATATCCTAAAATTAAAAAATATATTAGAAATTGATCAACTTTTGATCTATAAAATAGTTCTTTTAAACAAAATCAAATGTCCTAATATGAAAATAGTTTAATATTCTAATTCTCAAATGAAAAAATCACTTTTATGCCTGAATCTCTGTCTTTGCTCTCTTCAATGATGGAAATTAATTGTTTTGCTAATATTTTGTTTTGAATTTATTTGACTAAATATTAAGTGATATTTGACAATTTTCAAATTACGTAATGAAAATGTTGAGTTTAAGAGTAGAAGAAAAAAGATAATAAAAATAAACTCAAATATTAGTTTTAGTGAAACTAAATAATTTGTCAAATATCACTAATTGACACAAATGTGATACACTAGAATTGCATAACACTTTTTATTATAACATTAAAAAATACACAGAATTGACACAAATTTCAATTTATTTGGATTTTTCTACAATTAGTTATGAATTTTCAAAGTTCTATCGTAAGAAAAAACTTCAAACATCTATAACTTTGGCTACGAGTGTCGGATTCACGAGTTCTTCGACTTTTCGGAAAGGGGAGAACGGGACAGATCCGATTTTTCAATAATAATTAGAATGAGAATTTAAAAATAAAATAAAATGACTCGTGTAAAGAAATAAATAAATACATTTGTACTTAACCGACTAAACATACAAATTTTGGCAAGAATAATTTATATATGAGTAGGGTTAAAATGCACCATTGGTTTTGTGCCTCAATCATATCCCATTTCTATATCTTCGTTTACAAAGTTTAAACAGTCGATCCGAACCGTTTATCTTGTTCTACATATTAAAATGTGCTTAGAGACCAAATTTCTATACTCGCCAGTGCCATTAAACCGAGGTGGGTTAAGGCGCATAAAGGAGTCGTACAACCTCCTAAAATCTTCAGGACCACCTCTTGGAGCCACCGGTGCCACCTCGTGTCTCTCTGCCTGGCGACCTCTCTCGTAAGCCGCAATCAACCTCTCATCTAGATCTCGGTCCTGGTTCTGCGCACCTCCAGGTCTAAGATCAACTCTCTGGACCTCAGGCCCAGCAGATCTAGCCTCACTCGCTTGAACGATTGGCTCGTTCAGTGGATCCTGGATAGGATCACGATTCCTGATTCTAGGTCGTCCCCTACTGCGACGTCCTTCCATAACTTAAATAAGAAGAAAATAATTTATTTAGTTTGCATACACTTATTTCATAGAACGAACAAGTCGTTAGCCATGACGACCCCAAGTATAACGCACCCCACTCGCGTATCCTATCAGTCTGGTTAGGGCTTAAAACCTTGGGCTCTAATACCACCGAAGAGAACTGTCACACCCCGCGGCCACGGGACGTAACAGTCTCCCGCCGTAAGCATACAACACCGTGTATACTTACAAGGCTATTCAAACTTTACTCACAGTTCAACGCCAAACAATATAAACTAAGTTTATATAGATACACAAATCAGATTACACAGTTATGTCAGAATATAAAATAACAAAAGTATCTCATCCGGATACCAACCATGAGGCCTATCCTAAAACTATACACTAAAATATATCTAGGGTCATGAGATGGTAAGCTACTATGGCCTACTACTTGCGTGCCTCTCTGGAATCCGTCGCACCAGTACCTGTAATATAACCCGAAGGGTGGGGGTGAGAATAAATTCTCAGTGCGAATTCGCCACAATTCAGACTATTGGACTTGCAATCAAACTCTATATTCAAAAATAAAACCCAAACAATAACAATGCAAACAGATATATATAATCATAAATAACAAAATGCCAATGCACGACAACAGTTAAATCAACCTGCAACACAGTTTACGGAATTTCAAATACGGATTTCAAAACACAACATAATTATTTGGCTTAACTCGATTCATAACTCAATTCATTAGGGCTTGTAGCAACTACAGATGTTCTTTCGAGCTGGACCATTATCAAACCCACATCTGTAGGGTTACAGACGCCTACAGATAGCCAACCAAGCTGGATCCTTTATCTGACACTCATCTATAGCTGTTTTGGCTTAACCATTTCCTAAGGTCCGCTTACAAGTCACCAATACAGGTCAACTTGACAAATGCAATCACAAGGAATCAAAGTTACCTATACAGGTCAACTTTGCTAAATCTCAAGCAAATATATCAAAGCCACATATATAGGTCAGCCTCACAAAATCATCACAGTTCAACGCATAAGTCAGCAGCGTCACCTCATCCAGCCGCCTAAACAGGTCGGTCTGGCAAATTCTCACAGGTCAACGCATAAGTCAGCAGCGTCACCTCATCCAGCCGCCTAAACAGGTCGGTCTGGCAAATTCGAACAGGTCAACGCATAAGTCAGCAGCGTCACCTTATCCAGCCACCTAAACAGGTCGGTCTGGCAAATTCATAAACACAGGTCAACAGATAGGTCACCGTTACCTTATTCAGCCACCTAAACAGGTCGGCCTGGCAGATTCATTCACATCAAGAACAATTAATAGAACTAATCAAATAATAACCATACCAACATGCCAATTAATCTTAACCTAACAATTCAATTCATTCTCAGTTATGCAAGAATCAATATGCAGCATGAATTCCAAAATATGCAACAATTAATCATTCAACATAACAAATGAATAAACAGTTTAATTCCTGAAAATAAAGTATCAAACAAGTCCAAGAATCCCGCACCTGGTTACGACGAGCGTACCGCTTAGTTACGGATCAGGCGTCTCGAATTTGCCTCGTTAAGTCTTGCTCGACCGAGCCTACACCTATATTATACGTATACTTGGTTTAATTTGGGTTCAGTGGTCTATACGTTTACTTTAGTTTACCAATAGTTCATACAGTCCTAATTCAATTCTTATGCTTTGGTATCGATTCTTTTCGGTTCCTTCTTTCTTACTTAAAAACCTTTAAAACTCACACAATTTACTTCTGGGTCCTTTAACCCTACACAATTTCACTTAGGTTACCATTCCTTCACCGTTTCACTACTTTAGTTCTCGGATCAATTCAATTCACTAAATGGTTAAACCCTAACTTGGTCAAAACCTCAAATTAACCGTTAAACGTTCTAAAAATCCAAGATCAGGACGTAACCCTACCGATTACAAGTCTAATTGGTCGAGTTAAACAAATCAAATCACGATTATGCCAACTTTCAGTTTTGGCACGAATCCCTAGAAATCAGAATTCACAAATCGGAGAAAATCGGGAAAAAGACTGACAAATAAATAAGCAAGGAGTGTAGAGGAACTAGTTCTCGAGCAATTCGAACACAAATCTCGAGTTTAAAACGAAAATCAGAGAAATCGAGAAATCGTAGATTTTAGAGAGAAACAAAAAGAGAAAAGAATACCGAATATGAGAGTTAGAAGAGATCCATGGGCATTTCCGATTTCGATTTCTCGCAACAATCGGGGGTTTGAGAGGAACGGAAAACTCTCTCGCTCTTTTTCTTCTCTCTTGGCAGAAATTTCACTTAAAATGGTAAATGAATGAAGTGGGAGAGAGAGAGAGAGCAGGAATTATGCAAATAAGCCCTTGGAATCACCCAGTGCGGATCACTCACCCGCACTGGATCTGAGTGCGGACGCACTCGGTAGTTTGTAGGTCCTTCCAGCACTTTCTAGTGCAAAAATCGGTGTCGGTGCGGGTCCTCCACCCGCAGTGCGGGTCACTTCACCCGCACTCAGCACTTAGTCAGTTTTCAGCATGAATTTTAACACAGAAATCACCCGCAGTGCGGGTGGCTTCACCCGTAGTGCGGGTCACTTCACACGCAGTGGGAACTTGGTGAATTTTGACAGAATTTCAGAAAAAGTCCGAGCCTATTGCGGATGCATTCCACCCGCAGTGCAGGTCAATCCATTCGCACTGAGGACTTAGAATAATTTCAGAAAAGTTCAGGTCAACACAAAAATTCATGAGTGTGGCTGAACCCATCCGCAGTGCGGGTCACTCACCCGCACTCAGTACTTAGTCAATTTTCAGAAAATTCAAATCAACACATGTTTGCATGAGTGCGGATGCACCCACCCGCAGTGCAGGTCAACCCATCCGCACTCAGCCTATAAAATCTCAAAATCTCGAAATTTCAACGCGGTTTTGATTCACATTTAACTTACTTATTTAGGGAAACCTTAATTAAGGTTTAAACTTCTATTTTGTTAGCATGATTTATCGATTCTTGCCTTGAAATCATTTGAATTTAATTGTAAAAATTTCGTAATGTAACATTAACTGTCCGCTAATAACGGTAATTTATTAATTTTTCATTAATTAATGAATTGTTGTTTTAACGCATTGCAGTTTTACATTGATTGCTTTAAATGTTAGCTTTGCATGCTTTTGTCTTGCGCTTTAATTTTGTGGACAGTCTGTTAGAAACAGTTGTAATCACTAATCCCCAAATTAGTCTCCCAGATTGTTAACGGTCCTCTATTCATTAATTAACTACTTACTTGAACGTACTTTAAAGTACTTTAAAGTACAATTTAAACCCAGTTAACTCGCGGATGCGATAGGGGATTGGTTCTAATTTTAATTATGCAAATTAACAGCTTTTTATATTTAATAACTAAAAATACAGTCTCCATTTTGAACAAGTAATCCATTAAATGAAGATTTTTCAATGTTTGTAAACACAGGTTTATATGCTTTAAAATATATTTGAAGAATAAGTTTTAAAATGTGTTTGTAAACACAGGTTTATATATTTGTAATACAGATTTTTTTATTTTTGTAAACACTGGTTTATATGCTTTAAAATGTGTTTGTAAACACAGGTTTATATGCTTTAAAATGTTGTTTTCTTGCCAGTATATATTGGTTTACTTGCACAGGTTTATATGCTTTAAAATGTTGTTTTCTTGTGAGTATATATTGGTTTACTTGCACAGGTTTATATGCTTTACACGCAAGTTTATATGTTTTAAAATGTTGTTTTCTTGCCAGTATATATTGGTTTACTTACACAGGTTTATATGCTTTAAAATGTTGTTTTCTTGCTAGTATATATTGGTTTACTTGCACAAGTTTATATGTTTTACACACAGGTTTATATGCTTTAAAATGTTGTTTTCTTGCCAATATATATTGGTTTACTTGCACAGGTTTATATGCTTTACACACATGTTTATATGCTTTACATATATGTTTATATTGTTTTGTAAACAATTGTTGTTTCGAAGTAGTAGTTTCATTGTTATTTAATAGAGTTTTACATGCTTAGAAATTGGCATTATTGGGACAAGTTCTAAATTTATGATTGTTTCGAAGTAGTAATTTTATTGTTATTTAATAGAGGTTTGCATGCTTAGAAATTGTAATTGTTGGAGTTTTGACTAACATAAAATAATTGATGAGGCTGCTAACAATTGTTGTTTCGAACCAGTAGTTTCATTGTTATTTAATAGAGCTTTGCTTGCTTACAACTAGTAGTTTTGACTAACATAAAATTCAGAACTGTAAACATTTTGGTGGGGGACGCGCTCGGGTATTGGTACAAATTTAGAGCTTTAAATTTTATGCTCGGGGACGAATTCGGGAATTCGTTTCTATTTTAAAAAATAAAAAATTAACTCATTTATAATGAAAGTTAAACACTTGAACGCAATTGTTTAAACACTTTTCTTTATATGTTTAAATTATCATATTGTTTCGCTGTATTTGGTGGTGCCTTTGTTAATTTTTTTAACAGAGCGTTTTTCTCTTTATGCAGCAAAATTATGTATAATAAAGAAAGATTGATACTGTTATTGCGTTGTATAAAGTAAAACCTGATCTTTTTATCGCTGATATTTTAGAAAGTTGGAGGACGCATGCGGTTACTTTGTTTGAGATACAATTATCATCTTCCTATTATTATTATTATTTTTTAGTGAATAGAATGTTGTCAGACTCACTGTTTCAATGTCAACGGTGAACTAGCTATATGTTCAGTTAAAGAGCTCTGATTGACACAGACCCTGGACAGGCCATGTCATGCTTTCCCTCCCTCCCCATACTTGGCGGGCTGGAATCGCCCACTCCCCCAAAGCAGGGAGCGTACACGGAAAGCTCATACGTGCTTCCTTGTGCAAATTTTGACAAGAAAAAAGAAACAATTGTTAATAAAACAACTGTAGCTGATTAAAGTCGATGTAATGTAATATCACAAAATAAAAATAGTACCTCACAAGTCACATTCAATATCATTCTTTCATTTTCTCGATTGCATCAGTTCACTGTTCATGCTACTTTTGTTGAAGATTACTGTGGTCCTATAAATATCTGAGAGGCTATAAGGTAGAGGCATTGCGCTATTTCCGCCAAATTTATCAAAAGCATTTTAACGACTTCAATAACATGAAAAAAGCGTTTTATGACTACATTTTTTTATTTTTATAAAAAAATGATGGAGATCTAGTCTTCTAACCTTTCTGTCCACAAAAATAATTATTCAAATTTCGATCTCATGACTTTTAACACAAAAATTTTCTATTTTTTGTCATTAAATCAAATGACGGTTCTTTTGTGACTACATGTTTTATGATTGAAAATATAGATTGTATTTGATAGTTTGTTTTTATAGTATTTTTTTTTCACTTTATCAAGCTTTTAAATTTGATTTTGAAATACGAAAATTAAAATAAACACGCAAACAATTTATCTTGTTTTAAACTAGATTAGTTCAGATCTGAACAGAAGAAAGTTATACATGTATATACTAATTCTTTTGTAGGTGTGACTATCATCAAATAAACAGTAATAAATATTTTCTTTATCCATACAACAATTTATTGTGTAATAAAAAAATCAAATAATAACCACCTCTGTTTGGAGATACGTTGACTAAAAAATTTAAAATAGTGCATCAATGATATTTTTCTCTAAATGTATAATAAAATGTCAAGGACCCGATAAGGATTTGGCTACGGTGCTATGAGTTGTAAAGAGGACTACGATGCTACGGCTCAATATTAGACTTTTCAAAATCCTAACGTCGATCTAAACCGTTCATCTCGTTCTCCATATTAATATGTGTTTGGAGACCAAATTTTATATTTTTTGGAAAAATTTTACTATTTTTTTAGATTTATTGAATATCACTGTTTTTATGGTCCAGATTTGTCTGAAAAACAATGATTTTCAATAAATCTAAAAAAATAGTAAATTTTTTTTCAAAAAATGTAAAATTTGGTCTCCAAACACATATTAATATGGAGAATAAGATGAACGGTTCGGATTAACCATTAAGATTACCCTCTATGCAACCCATAGCACCGTAGCCAAATCCAAACTTAAACAACAAAAATTATTTACCGTCAAATATGAAATAATACTGTGTACACAAATTTTTACATTGCATTTTTTTAGTATCAAATGTAAGAAATAATATATTTTTTACATTGCAAAGTTTGGAATTTACAATTCTTTTTATTCTATGATTCGCACATTTTCAAAATATTGGTAGTTTTTTATGAAGACGATTTAATAAAATAACAACATACGTAATCTTAGAACTAACAAAGTAAAATAATTTTCTACTTTTGAATTTACGAATTACATGTCTTCATTAAATTGTTGT
Source organism: Carex pumila (assembly GCA_033356055.1). Taxonomy (NCBI): domain Eukaryota; kingdom Viridiplantae; phylum Streptophyta; class Magnoliopsida; order Poales; family Cyperaceae; genus Carex; species Carex pumila. The sequence goes on along the minus strand of JARJHM010001176.1, from coordinate 38,712 downwards.
ACGTATAACTTATCATGAACTCTGTTTAAATTAAATAATAGCAGTTATAATCAGAAAATTATAAATAACAACAGTGGTAAGCAACAAAGCATCAGCAATTATAAGACAAATTTTAAGTCCTATATACTCTTGTTTTGATCCTTTTGCGTAGTTAAATTGGGAACAACCTTTGAGTTTCGCACTCAATATATATTTTAAAAGAGTGTTTAAAATGGTTTTATTTTGAAAATTTTAATAACTTTAAATTTAAAAATTATATGTTAAAATAAAATTGTTAAATATAATTTATATCATTTTCTTTATGTATGTGTAAAAGTTGATAACATTTAACTTTGTTTTGATTATATCAAGAGCTTACAAAAATACCATGATGTATTGATTTTTAAACTCATCGATTCATATAAAATAAAACAAAAAATTGATATTTTCTATGTGCATGTACAAAAAAAATAATATATAACACATTTAATTAATTTATATTGATGTATAAATTAAAAAAATGTTATTACTGTTATGAATAAAATATTAATGTGAATGTCCATAACTCCTAACATTCATTCTCCACTATTCCCACTACTCCATGCACTACAATTGAAATTGATGGCCACTACTATTGAAATTTATTTCTCTATTTATTTAGATGGTTTTTCATTTATAATTTGTAGCCTATAAATAGAGGCTTTGTAATATTGTATTGTACACACATATATGAGAAATGTATGAATAAAGAAATTGCCATCTTTTCATCTCTATTTTTCTTATTCTTCTTTATGCTTGTTTATCTTTATTTCATAACACGTTATCAGCACGAGAGCTCGACTAGTTGAAGGATCGAGGTAACTTTAATATTTATTTATTTTTATATTATTTATTTAAATGATACATCTTATTAGTAATTGGTAATTGAAATAGGATGATATATACATATTTACTTGATAAATCAAAATTTTGTTTTGACTTCTTTATCAAATGGCCCGAAGACCAATATGTTAAATTTGAGAATTTATCTCATATTCAAAATCAATATATTAATCATAAGTTTTCAATTTATCAAAAGGCCGGAAGCCATCCATTGATCATAAATTTAGATCTGATTCATAATTTTTGTGCGATATTTTATTTTGAATAATTTAATCTTCTCGAAGAAGATTTCAAAATATATTAAGAAAGTCTTCCTGAAGAAGATTTCAAAACATGTTAAGAATTTCTTCTTTAAGAAGATTTCAAGAAATTTTATATGATTTGCAAAATTTATATCATGTATTAATTTTTGTTTTTCAATAATTTATTCTTTCTGAAGAAGATTTATGAAAAAGCGAAAAATATTTCAAGTAATCTTTTTGAAAAAGATTTATGTGGCTCACAAAAAAAAATTAATATGAGAAGATTTCAATATGGTTTATATGATGTGAAATTTTTTTTAATGATGTAATCTTTCCGAAGAAGATTCAAAAAAAATATTCTGAGTTTATATATTATCTTTTACATTACATTATGTTAATAAAATGATCCGAATCCATCTGATTATATTGTTATGTTAATTAATGACCCGAAGCCATATGAATATAAATTATGAAATTGGTCCAAAGCTATTTCATCAATTGACTTGAAGTTTAATTATAAGATTAAATTATTGAAGCTACATGCTAATCATAAATTTATAATGTGCAATTTTGTTTTCATAATATGCAATTTTATATTTAGCAACAGAACTAGCTCTATGATTAAACGTTGTTGTAATGGTTCTTGAAAATATTCCTTTTGATTTGTTTTGTTTTCGCTCTCTGTGTGAATAAGTTGATTCGCATTAATTAACTACATAATAAAAAAAAAATGGATGATTCGTATAAAACACAATGAGTTAAAACGAAACATTCAGAGAAAAAGAAATTTTCATTCCCTATTAAATTTTTTTGTCTTTTGTGCAATATATATATTTTTTAATAATTCAATCTTTGGAAGAAGATTTTAAGAACAATTCTATAATTTTAACCTTTTCGAAGAAGTTTCAACAAATATTAAGAATATTTTAAGAAATTTTCCTGAAAAAAAATTTAAATAAAAATTAATGTGATGTTCATATTTTTTTTTTAAATCTTTCTGAAGAAGATTTATAGAAATATTTAGAGTATATTTCTTGTCTTGTTATGGTTGAACAAAATAATAATTTCACTAGAAGTGAAAAATAATATGATGGACAAACTATTAGATATGGACGTGGTAATGAAAAAAAGACGCATCATTTCACTAGAAGTGAAAAAAAAAATGAACAAAATGAATTACCACTAAAAGTGGAAAAATAATGAACAAAAGAAATGAGAAAAGTGACATAATAGCGAATAAGAGAATTCATGATGATGGTAAAGCTCATTAGTCACGTACATGTCGTATGCAAAAATATATTGTTGACATATATCAAACATCACTTAAAAAAAATAGAAGTAAAATGATTAAAATAAATTAATCTTAATTATTGTTGAAGTGATATTTATTACATTGTTTTTATATACAAGTCTAACTATATTGATGGAGAGTTATTTTTTTTTATTTTTTTAAAAATGAATATTTCTTTTATCAACAATGATATAAATAATGAAGATATATGTCTTGCCAACAGCACAACAGCTCATACCATCATCAAATATAAAAAATATTTCTCTTATTTAGTAATGCAAGAAGCCAATGTTGGTACTATTGCTGGTAGTAAAAAAATTATTGAAGGCTCCGGAAGAGCTACATTGTTGTGATATGGAGGAACACAATTTATATTGATACATTATATTATTCTAAGTCTCAAAGGAATTTATGAAGTTTTAAGAATATCCGCCGAAATGGATATCATATTGAGACAACTAATGAAAAAAATATTGAATTTATGGAAAACAATGAATATTGAAAACAAATTGCATATGTTTTTCCTCAGACTTGTACTACACATATATTAGTACAATTAAAGCACATGTTATTGTAAACTAGATGTTTATATACACAAATATATCTATAGTTTGGCATGACCAGTTGGACCATTTCGGATCAATAATGATGCGAAAAAAATAATAGAGAATTAATGTGAACATTCATCAAAGAACCAGAAGATTCTTTAATCTGATGATTTTTTTGTGTTGAGTTTATTTCTAGAACGTATACAATATGATATTTGTGGAACATTATATCCAACATGTGAACCATTTGAATATGTTATGGTTTAATTGATGCATCAACAAGATGGTCACATGTATATTTATTATCAAATCGCAACCTGGTGTTTATGAGATTACTTGCTCAATTGATTTGATTAAAGAGCATAATTTTATGATTATTCAATTACGAAAATACGTGTAGACGATGTCAAAATTAATGTTGAACATCCTGTAGATGTTCATATATAAAAAGAAGATATGATATTTTACATGTAACAAAACTAATTCGCATCATGCCAACTAGCTATTATAAAACTTTCCCTTATAATTGGTTTTTGGTCACATAACTAATATTTCCCATATAAGAAATTTTGAATGTGCGGTATATGTTCTAATTGTTCCACCACAACGCACTAAAATAGGATATCAAAGAAAGTTGAGAATTTATATTGAATTTGAATCTCCATATATAATAGAGTATCTAGAACCATTGATGGGAGATTTTTTTATGGCTAATTTTGCTGATTGTGATTTTGATAAATAAAAATTTCCAACTTTAGGGGGAGAAAACTATTAGCTGGAAAAAAAATACATTAGTATGAATTATCATTATCTTATTTTGATCCTCGTACTAAAGAATGTGAACTAAATGTTCAAAAAATAATTCATTTGCAAATGTTAGTGAATCAATTGCCAGACACATTCACAGGCTCAAAGAAAGTGACCAAATCACATGTACCAGCCGCTAATGCTCCAATTAAAGTCGGTGTCCCTGTTGGACATATTAATTATAACACGCATGAAGTGTGAAAAAACAATCGATTCCAAAAATTAAAAATATAAAAATCCTCGAAAAAAAGGAGCAAAGAATGAAAATGGTCAAGTCGGGGATATGATAATTTTAGATAAAACTCTAGAAGAGAATAAAATTATAAGTAATATTGGAGTTCCAGCAGAAACTCGGGTATCTGAAATTTATGAAAATAAAGAGATCTCGATAAATTATATCATGAATGGAAGAAGATGGAACTGAGATGAAATTGATATCAATAATATTTTTGTATAGTACTAAACATAATAAATATTGAGGATCATGACTAGAAGTCTGTTAAAGAATGTCGACAAAGAAACGATTGGCCAAAATAGAAATGTGCAATTGAGGTAGAGGTAAACTCTCTTGAAAAATGAAAAGTTTTTGGACCTGTAGTCCTTGTACCTCAAGGTATAAAACCAGTAGGATATAAATGAATATTTATGAGAAAATAAAATGAGAAAGGTGAAATTTTGAGATATACTCACCTGTGGTGGATGCAACACTTTTTGATATATAATTAGTCTGGCAGTCCATGAATGACTTAATTTGCATCTAATGGATATTGTTACAGCCTATTTAAATGGCTCGCTTGATAATGATATTTATATCAAAATCTCTGAAAGATTTAAGATGTCTGAAGCATGTAATTTAGGTTCTCGAGAACATTATTCAGTTAAATAAATTTTTATATTGATTAAAGTAATATGGACGCATATGCTATAATCGTTTAAGTGAATATTTATTGAAACATAGATATAAGAATGATACGACCTGTCCATGTATGTTCATGAAAAGATATATAAATTATTTTATTATAATTGCAGTTTATGTTGACGATCTAAGTATCATTGGAACTCCTGAAGAGCTACCAAAAGAATAAATTATTTAAAGAAATAATTTAAGATGAAAGATCTTGGAAGAACAACATTTTGCATTGGATTGCAAATTGAACATTTAAAAAATGATATTTTTATGCACCAAGAAAATTATATTGCAAGAGTGTTGAAATAATTTTATATGGATAAATAACATTCACTAAGTACTCCGATGGTTGTAAGATCATTAGATGTGAATAAAAATCATTTAGACCTCAAGAAAATGATGAAGAACTATTTGGTCCTGAAGTACTATATCATAGTGCAATATGAGCATTTATATATCTTGATGGACATACAATGCATGATGTATCATTTGATGTAAATTTAGCAAGATATAGTTCTTCTCTCATGCGAAGATATTGGCATATAATTAAACATATATTTCGCTACGTATGAAAAAATTTAGCAATACACAAAAGCAAGCCGAGTATATGTTTGGTTAAGATATGTGATTCAACACATTTGTTAGACATGCAGCTTGTCTTTTAGAGAAATTATCCTGATAATCATATATAAATATAATATTGTATGTATTGCTCAATGAAAGAAATGATACATTAAAGGAGATAGAACAAAACATATTTCATCAAAATTCTTTTTCACACATGATCTCTAAAAGAATAATGTTATTAATGTTCAGCAAATCTGTTCAAGTGAAAAATCCAGCAGATTTATTCACTAAGGCACTCTCTACTACAATATTCAAAAAGCTAGTTTGTAATATTGAAGTTCGTCGACTTAAAAATCTTGATTGATACTGTCATGAGGGGGAGTTAATATGCACTATATTTTCCTTAACCATGGTTTTTCCCATTGGGTTTTCCTGGTAAGGCTGTAGTTGCGTATTTAGAATAATATTGTACTCTTTTTCCTTCACTAGGTTTTTATCTCATAGGGTTTTTCCTAGTAAGGTTTTAATGAGATATATTCTTATGTAATGGACATCCAAGGGAGAGTGTTATGAATAAAATATTAATGTGGATGTCCATTACTCTCAACATTCATTCTCCACTATTCCCACTACTCCATGCATTACAATTGAAATTGATGGCCACTACTATTGAAATTTATTTCTCTATTTATTTAGATGATTTTTCATTTACAATTTGTAGCCTATAAATAGAGGCTTTGTAATATTGTATTGTACACACATATATGAGAATTGTATGAATAAAGAAATTGCCATCTTTTCATCTCTATTTTTCTTATTCTTCTTTATGCTTGTTTATCTTTATTTTATAACAATTACAAAATTTTGAAAGTAGTGGTGTGATGCAGGTACACAAAATAGAGGCATTTGAACCATTTTATAAAAGTAGTGGTGTGATGCAGGAACCATTATTATTTTAAAAATGATAACATTGTATAAAAATAATTATACAAGAAAATCAAAATTGAACATAACTAAATATTTTCTAAACTGTAATCATAATAATAAAAATAATACGATTTATTGCACATAAATTATATAGAATAAATATATATGTTCTCTCAACCAAGAAGAAACGACAAATACAACTTCTCCGATTATAATAAATAAGAAGGGAAAATAAAACAAAATAGAAAAAAGTATTCATAATATATGTAAAAACATTTGAAACGGAAACTATTTTTATAAAATATAGATTTTAGGGACAGATAGGCACTCTTATCCATTCCTTGGAGAGTAGCATGTGATAAGTACTGTATTATATGATCGATATGAAGAAATGGCTTTTGAATTGCTTGTACAAATGTATCTTTTGTGCAGATGTAGATCTCTGGTCATGGATTATGACAGGTAGGGGATCCCTAATAAGAAATTAACAATTTATTCGTTTGTCTTGCTGTTCGCTAACCCATAGTAAGAGATTAATTATTGAGATTTTGCACTATTGACAAATTTATTTTGACTTCATACAGAGCATGAGTTATATACCTTTTCATTTTGACTATATTATTTGTACGTTGTGCGAAATCAATATATCATTGTCAATATCTTTATCCGAAAATTTGAGTTCGACAAGAAGTTACGTACATGAATAATAAAAAATAATTTAGATTAACATCGTTGTATTTTAATTAACACTTTCATTTCTATAGTCAACATAATTCTCCATTAATAAATTAGTTTCAGTTGAGAGTCAGTTTTTTTATTTAGTGACAAAACAATGTTCTCCTACATAGAGATCACATATTTAAAATTCAGATGAAATCTCTTGTTAATGTTAATTACTAAAACAGTTATATTGACACAACAAAACACAAAACAAATTAAAAAAAAAATCAAATAAACTAAAATTCAGCCGAGAAACTCCGAATGTCCATTTTTTTTCAAATGAAGCAAAAGAGAGGTGCACAAATTTGAAAAAAAAATTAATTCTGTACAACAACATTAAAAAAATATATTTTGTTGCAGACCATATATTATTTTTTTTGGAAAATATAACAAATAGAATGTTGGTATTGTCATTTTTTAAAATAAGGTTTTCTGTTAATTGCGTCACGCGCTGTAATTAATAGAATATTATTTTGTTGTGATAATTAATTACGTCACGCGCTATAGAAAGATGGCATCCGTCATTATCTGTGCTGGGCTGCAGGAAAAAATGTTTATAAATTGTACGTATTGTCAAATGTGTACAACTTATACACAATTATGAATGTAAAGTCGTATCTGGATGATAAGTTGTTAGCTGCGCTGTTCAGTGTTCACTGTATTATTTCTATTTTTCACTACATTTTTTTGTTTGTTTTCCTTTTCCAGACGTAAGGTTGGATAAGAATCAAATCAATACAGTTGTGGAAGAAAAATGATAGGAGACATGTCTTCTATAAAACACACCGAATAAATGCAATTTTGGACTTTAGCAAGTCATGTGATTGTAACCCTTGTAGGTAACTCCCTCACGCTTGAAGCAAGCCAGACCGGGCACATGGATTTGTTGGAGATGCAAACTTACAAGCAAAGATAATCACTTGTGTCAAACACACTAAAACCAAAGGGAATCTTTCACTTTATGGTATCAATTAAAATATCTATTTTCAAATATGAATAGCAATGGATTTGCCATGATATGTCAAATCTAAGTTTGACATGTCTGTCAAAAAATTATATATGACTTACTTGACCCAACAAAATAAGCCTAAAAAAGTTAACATTAAGCGGCGATATTTCATTCAGGCTAAAATTCAAAGAAAAGGAAAAAACTATTGTTTTGAGAGTCGTTTGAGGTTCTGAGCGTTGGTTCTTCTCATTTCTGTTGCTTGGCGATGGTAGAATGAGGTATGAGCCATCTATAGATATTATTTTTTTATTTTTATAGTACTCTTGTTGTTGTTGTTATGATTGTTGTTGATATATATTGCTCTCTCTTTGTGCCTCCTCTTTTTTGGCCTCTTTTTTTCTCTTTTTTGCTTCTCCTCCTCTCTATTTTCTATCTCTACACTGGCGGCTCTTTGTTGGAATCTCTGAGTAATGACTATTTTGGTCCGGTTTGATTCAGTGTCTTCATTGAAACTTCAGAGTGGTAATTGTTTTGGTCCAGTTGATTCAGTTCCCGATCTGATTTGATTTAGTGTCTCTACGATGTAGTCTGCCATCAAGAACAAGACAATCTATGCGCACAGAGAAAACAATCACTAGACTTCTATGATTACAATCAAGCAAGGATAATCAAATGTGTGTCCATAGGATCCACATACACCCTATGTGTTTTTAGTTTGTTTATAGCTGCATACTATTAAAGACATTTGTTGTCTCATCTTATGTTACAGTTAGTTTGTAACTCTTAATTTGTATCACTAAGGCCTTCAACCAAAAACAAAACAAAAACAAAATAAGCCTAGAAATCAATATCTCGCAAAGTTGTAGGCCTTTTCAATATATCCGTGATTAACTGCCTGTCTATGCCCATCCACGCCCAACCAAACCAAATAGACAATAATTATACCAACCAACAAAATAAACATAATAAATGAAATACACAACAACAAATTAACATAATAAATGGATTATACAATAATTACCAAAACCTTACATATATAGTCTTGCACTAAAACACTAAATCAAAACAACACAACAATAAACATCAAAATAATTTATTGTCTTTTAACCATAAATAATATAGTTGATCATTTGTGTACACCCCATATTTTGCAATAATTAGAAATTTCTGCAATAAAAGAATAAAAAAACAATAAACCTTGATTCATTGTCAAATAGCACCACTGAATAGTTATTTTTGAAAGAACAAAAATGATAACAATGATAAATAATAAAGACAAGAAAAAAATTCCATATACAATACTTACACTCATTTATGCAATTAAGGTTGGGTAATAAAACCAAACGGTTAATTGTGTGCTACACATTTCTTTTAACTCTATTAAGCTAGATCCACTATTATCTAATTGAAAAATAAAAAAAAATGTATAAAATAATTTTTTTATCAAATTTTTATTGAAAAATTGAGATGGACATTGAGAACCATTTTATACTCATTTTCTGTATATGAATGACAATAATAAATAGCGTCATTTACATAATTCATGAGACACTTAATCAACAATAAAGCAGAACATGCATGATACATCATGCAAAGTTTATTTCTTTCTCTTTCTCTCTCTTAAATTCAAAACTTCTCTTAGAAGATGTTTTAAGTTTCGCATATTAATTTTAATATTTATAAAAAATTCCATGTTAGAAATTCAATTCTTTAGATTTGAAGTTGAATTAACTAAAGTAATTATCACACCTCAAATCTAACTGGGATAACATGCCCCATATATTATTTATCATATATACGACGCATCATGATCAATATATACACAATAACAATAACATAAGAACTTTGCCTCCATTATTATAAAACTCCATACATGTGCAAACTTATTAAGGACTAGCAAAAAGTATCGTGTTACTAAATTGAGATAAGTTGATGTTAGTGATGTAATAGTAGCAAAATAATAGATATCTGCAAATGTTAGTTTACATACAATAAAAGTATAAACATGAAACAAAAACAATAGATATGCAAGTATTAATTTACAACGTAGATAACAAAACAAAAAGAGTGAGGTTACAGTACTTTGCAACATGATTAATATCTCTGTTTACATAGTTCAAACAATCAATCCAAATTATTCAACATAATGTTCATATTAAAATGTAATTAGAGACCAACTTTTGTATTTTTAAAAAAATTACTAATTTTTTACATAGGTAAAAAAACATCTTATCTAAAATTTTGAACAATCCAAAAATAGTGATTATCTAATTATTTAAAAAAAATAGTAAAACAAATTAAATTAATGGAAAACAAAGATCCATTTCCAATTGTGTTCCAGTTAGTCAAAAAAAGTTCATCACGGAATCATCCTGGTTAGTCAGACAAAACATAACTAAATGCAAAAAGAGTAATAATATTGGTTGCTTAAGATCATCTTATCATGGTTCCTCTCTTAAGACTTGGCTCCAGATTGGGTGACTTTACGGGAAAAAAAAGGGAGCGCAGAGGAGATCGATCTGACCGCACTCGATCTGCGCTTGGTTACGATGATTTTTATCACCGATTCTCACCACCAAATTAAAATGCAGAACTGACTTCTTTATCTGCTCTCTCCACCTCAACTTCCATTTTTTTTTTAGTCCAAGCCTCTTGTCTAGTCCATAAACACTCACTTGACTCACAAATAATTGTCAAAAACAGGAAAGCTTTACATTGCTTTTAACCCCAGGTGATTCTGAAATTCCTCATGTCTGAATTCTAATAACACTATGGAACAAGGGACTAGAAACATTAACATATTCATGAGAAAAAAAAAATCACTTCTCCTGTATATGTACAACTTCATTGCAACCCAGGAGGGCCAGGACAACCAAATTAGAAAGCCATTAAACCAATGATCGTAGTTCTAGTCACAAATGTAGTAACAGGGTTTAGAATTGTACCAATTTGGTTATTAGTTAAGACTAATCTTTCATCATATTTGTAAGCTATTTTGGCGTTAATTGCATTATTGAGGTTTATATAGTGGCATGCTTGACAACAGAGTACAAATGAAAGGAGCAACTGAACACCTTATGACTCTTTCTATATGGCAGGTGGTACATGATGATTTCAATCTGATGCGTCACATGCCTATACCAAACTTCACAGGTTCATCCAAACTTAATCCAAATAAACAGCAAATAAAGACATTTCATACCAATACATTATTTCGATTGTTTCAAGCAAATCAAAACATTAATATTACAATCAAAGGTACTGTGAAACAATTTTCTTACTTCCTGTTTTTTTTCTTAAAAAACTTACAAGGGCAATGAAATGTTGGGTGGTAAAAGCTATTTACAATATAAGCCTTGAAAAATGACCATTGATTTGAATTACTCATTGGCTGAAAGCAGACGATTCAGTATTTGTCAAGGGATAATGCTGGTTGTTAGTCAGAAGTACTTTAATTCGATTCAATGGTCCTGCAACTGTAGAATTCATCCTCTGAAAGGAAATAAAGGTATATTAGAGATTAAATTCAAGCAGCATTAATTTTCCCACTGTCAATTTCCAAATGCCTTCCAAGAATGACATAGGAAGCATTAATATGCTTAAATCAAAATTCAAATCATCCTGGTAGATAGAAACCTCCAGAAATGAGTGCACTGATTGGTTTATATCTGCACTGAGAAATGACTGACAACTTACATTCTTGTATATTCATATATTAACTCACTGGTACATTCTTGGATGTGAGATCCAAGATCAATAAGCAAGCACAGGATCAGTGTAAAAACCAGTAAAATACAAGTCCAAACCAGGTACAGATGCAATACCAATATTTTTGTGCTTCAAGTATTACATAAAGATAGAAAACTGTACCTCTTCACTGAGACTAAATTGTAGCTTCTCCCTCTGCCACCTATGGCTGAGAATTGCAACACTGACCAAAGCGGCAGTGGCTACAAAAACACACAGCATCTTGTCATCACTCACCTTCTGATAAATCAAACCCAATTTCTTCAACCACCAACTCTCCTCCTCAACCTTGCTCTCTTTGATGGCCTTCTCCTCTTTGCACCCAACATCTTTCCTTTCTTCGATTCCCTTCTCCTCATTGTACACTGAATTGTCCTCTACATTTCGAGTCACCTCTTCCACATGACTCGGAACATACTCTGATGAAGCATATAAAGTGGGCTCAATAGAATCCACATCTAGCTCATCCTTGGTTTTATCTAATACAGCACTTGAGTCCATTGTTTGGTGGCATGATTCGTTTTGAACTACAGACTTGCTATCTGAGCCCATCAGAAGGGATTCAATATCGGTTTTTTGAGAGAGGGAAAAGTGGCCAGACATGAACATGGCATCGGATAGGGGTTCATTATCTTTCTGCTCATTGATGGAACCAGTGGCTAGGTGCATCGATTCTGTCACTGAGACAACTTCCCAAGCTGCAGTCTCACCCTTGTTTTTGTTCTCCTCCATAGTGCTACGACCTCTGTATAAAATTATACAATCTTTAAATATTTTATGCATTTCTGAATACAAAATTCAAGGATACCCAACTACCAGTTGGATGCCAGTGCACTGATATCAGTAAGAAAATGCAACAATCACACACCATTAATGCCTAATACTCTGTTAAGGATTGAATTGCCCAGTACTTTGTCATCTTCATGGTGCTAATTGGATATTGATGCATGTCCACACCAGGATATTCAGGTCCAATACCAGTAATTTCTTGCAATCTCACTACTAGTGATGTTCTTAAATGCAACAATCACACACCATTAATGCCTAATACTCTGTTAAGGATCGAATTGCCCAGTACTTTGTCATCTTCATGGTGCTAATTGGATATTGATGCATGTCCACACCAGGATATTCAGGTCCAATACCAGTAATTTCTTGCAATTTCACTACTACTCATGTTCTTAATGTTATTTTTTGAAGGTTGGATATTCTTAATGTTATTTTTTGAAGGTCGGATGTTCTTAATGTTATTTTTTAACTCACCTAAAGGATCTCAAAACATCAGAAAAAAAATATTCTCTGAGTTGCATCGAAACAAAAAGTTCAATAAGAAACACCTTTTAGTTTCTTAACAGAAGCATCGAATTCTAAAACCTAAATTTCTACAATCAAACAACTCAAACATCGATCAACAGTACACGAAAAAGGACGATCAGAAATTAAGCCCTGAATATAAATAATACACTAAAATCCAAATCGAAGATAAAAAAATCACATCGATCGAAAAGAGAGAAGAGAGATCGGATACCTGACTTGAAAAGCAAAGGAAACCCCGCTTCTCACGCTACGGAAAATTGGAAAAATTTCACTGGAATAATGGTATGGTGTTAATATAATGGGAAGATTTTCCTGTTTGGTAACCGGCTAACAGCGGTCACATCATCACGTGACTGAGCACTGCAGGCACATGTATGCCTGTTCCATACTTCCATACGAACCGCCCAACGGAAGAGGCCCAGTAAAAGGAATTCACATTCTCCAAGGTACCTGACAAGGGAACCTTTTACAATTAGTGGATCCAAACCATTCATTTTAACTTTGCCCGAATCTCGTAGCGTCTGAGAGTTAGTTTCAATCTGTAAAATTAGGGAAAAGTCCGGACAACTTCTAGGTACCTGGGAGAATATGGATCCCAGTTAAAGGGCAATTCGTACTTCCTAAAGTAACTCAATGTTTGGGATTTAATTCGAACCGTCTGATGAATCTTCAAATATTAAAGGAACTCCGTAAATTGCAACTTGGACCTAATTAATTCGGATTCGGATTCGGATCGAACGATCGGGAATCAACCACAAATTTTGATTTACTGCAGAAGATCATGTCCCAAGCAAGGGAGCGATATCCCGGCAAGTACAGTACTACCATTATAAATTACAACTAAAGGTTTTATAAAAAAATAATATTTATATTTTAAGTAGAATCGATTCATTTTTCTTTTTACTTAATTAATAAGATCTTACTTTGTTTTTCTTTAAAAAAAAAAAAGATTCCAAAGAAATGATGGCGAATAAAGATCCTAATATAAAAATGTATCCGTTGCTTATTATTTCATATTTTTTTTTATTTCAAATTGAGCTTTTTATGTTCGCAATTAAAACTAATTACAAGACCCTTTTATGTATCCGTTGCTTATTATTTCATATTTTTTTGTTTCATATTCTAAGAATGGAAACAAAAAGATTCATCAAACATAGATAAAATATTAAGCAAAAATATTTTTGAATGAATAAATATAAATTCATATTTTTTATCCAATATATATTACGTGAATTATTTCTCTAGTCAAATTTATTCAAATTTAATTAGAAGTGAATATAATTATCTTCTCTATTTTGTGTGTTAATCTTGCTCCTTATCTAAGTTTTAAATTTTTACTACAGCACCTTATGCTGCTTCCTCACATCCCTCTCTTCAACTTTTCTCTGAGTAAAACGTAAAATTAAAACTTTTAAAAGTCTAAATATATTTTGTTCAATAGACAGAAGTGTGAATTCCGACTTCCGAGCAACTAGGTCAGAGATGTCTGTTTGTTGCTTTCTTAAAATATGTGGCGTTTTCTCGTATGCTTTTATTAGTTTTTAGACTGTCAAATACTGATTTTTTTGTGATCTCATCTACAAAAAATATATATAAAATATACGATAGCAAAACACACTGACTCGACTCTAGTATTTTTTTTTTTTGAAACACAAAGTTGTGTTGATTGAACATTTTTATTTTAAAAAGCAGTTGGTGTCGTTAAAAAAAGAATAAAATGTTAATACATCGATGAGAAAGAGATGATTACATTTACGCATGAGTAATATAAATAAAATGACAAAAAATACGATCGATTCACTGAGTAAAAATATGACTGATTCACTGCGTAAAATTAAAATAGCTCTGTCAATGTTTTTAACTTTTTATTCATAGAAACTTGGGCGAAGGAAGCTATACATAACGATGGATGCGTGTGATTGCAAAATCCGTCAGAAGTCGCAACATATTATTTGACCAAGGAGCTGGATTGAGCCTCAAGTTTTCTCTATTCTATTCTTTATTACAAAATGCTTCAATCTAGATTCTCTGTTCCAATTCCGGAACGGAGTTACTGACTACTGGGGACCACTATTTAGGTGCCCGAAGGCCAAAGCAACAGATTTGAAAAAAGCGCCTCCGGGTTGTTATGAAAAAAAAAAAAAATACAGATTTAAAATAACAAAGCCGCGGAATCCGTCAGAACTCGGAACTCACACGTTATTACTCCGAAGAGTGATCCGACTCGGCCGACAGCCGACTGTACAGCTATTGGGGAATATTGTTGACGGTGTAACTCCCATCATTGGTTTACCGGTTATTGGTGGACCGGTGGTCATGATGACCGGATAGTAGGGGCTGACAAAAAAGTTTTCTGTTCATCAAAAAAGAAAAAAAATTCTTCTGAGTTGGAGTTTTGTTTACCGTTGGACTTGTTGACAGCCTTTCATAGTACAGCTGCAAATTTGTACAGGCCTGATCCACAAGCACCAAAAGCCCGTTCGAAAAGAGGAACCGTTGATTCATTTTTCATTCAAGGACTTGTTTAGACTCAAGATCAGTGCTAGGGTGTAATTTTTTTTTTTTTAACAAGAGTGAAATCGAATAATATGTAAAATTAGAAAATTGGAATTACGATATTATAGATAAACTTCTCAATTTTGCACTTTGGACCTCTCTATTTTATCCGAATTTAATATAATATTTTATGATTTTTCTAAAAAAAAATAGACTATCTTATGAAGGTGGACTGGTGGAGTAGGAGCAGAATATATATATATATATATATATATATATTTTATGAATTGAAATAGGTTTAATTATACATTTGCACTATTTTATACTTGCCAAATACGAGTGAACTGATATTAATAGAAGGCTATTTGTATTTCCATTTTTTGTCAATAACATTATGATTGTTAAATATTTGAAAAAAAATAGTATTTAAATGCAGGCGAACAAATATTTTAGCTAAATGTGTCCAAAGCATTAAAGAAACATACGTAAGTTCTAAAATGAACTATGAATTCATCAATATCTGCATTTAAAATATTCATTCTAAACGCATAAGTTTAGCTTTCCTCATTTCTAATTAAACAGGGAGTAGGAATCTCCGGTGATCAGATTTCCTCCTACTGGTACGGTGGAAGGTGGTACCAGTATCCGCCTTCTAATGATTTCTCCTGCTGTTGCACTGGTACCAGTACACTGGTATGCCAGTATCATTGTTAGAGTCTGGGAATTTGGTTCCCCAGTTCATCTTGTTAATTAAGCATTGCGGTCCCTGTTGTTTACTCAATCCAGGGTCCGAAATCCTGAATTCTGAAACAGAAACAGATTGTGCAATCTATCCCATGTGTTGTACTCGTTCATGGTGATGATCCTTCTGTGCTTGTAGGTATTAAGATATTTATGTTAGTAACGTAACAAAGTAAAATGTAACACCTGAACTTGTAGGACCGGTAAACCCAGCTTTGTGGGTATGCGTTTTAAAATTGCAGATTTGATGCAATAGTACGAGTCTCCATCTTTCTACAAAGAGACGCATGTTCAATTGTCAAGGATAACATCTAAAAAATATTGAGGGTGCTGGAGTTAATTAATAAATAAAATGATAGTGTTTATTGTTGAAGGGATGGATGGACTTAAAATAATTATAATGTGTAGATAATAAAGAAAAATGAATAAATTACCTTACAAACTGGTTAAGTTGTTAAATATCTTATCTAACATTTTTGTAGACATAACATGCAACTCCGGGTTTATTTAAGTTGGTCAAGTCTGATAACCACTAAACTTGAAAGTTGCCTCTGAACAAGTGGATATTTGTATTCTTTGATTTAATTATAGGGAACTTCACTTGAGCTAATGATTTATATCAAGTTTTTCCTTTTCTTTTATATACTGACTGATTGCGGTTTTTCATAGAAGGTTAATCATGGTTGAACACTCTCATAACAAAATATCATCCTTTCTCCCAAAGTTCTAGCTTATCAAGAGGTCATTTTATATTCATATTAATCCAAAAATCACTGAGGTTACTCAATTAAATTTCCCAAATATAGCATGAATGATGAGCTATAACCTATAAGCCATTGATTTTGACTTTTGAGCAATCTTTACTGTTCAATTATTTGCAATTTGCAGAGAGCATGCCATATTTTCTATGCTATTTTCCTGTATTATACAGACCACTGATTTCAATCATGTGCTGTCACTTTTATTTTTTTGTCGTGACCTATTAAATTTAGAGTTTATGATATAATAGAGTTTGGCTAGTATAACATCAGTGTCATTTCAACCTATATAACACTAACTCTAAAACCTATCAAATCGACTTTAAACGGTGAATCCAAACCGTTCAAACTGATCTACTTCATTACCTGTGCGTTTACATGCAAAATTTATAACTTTTCGAATTCATTTAGTATTAAGTCAAGCGGTCAAATGTGTGAGTTTTTAAGTTAATTTTAATACATTAATTTTTCAATATTTTTACCGCTTGATTTGGCACTAAAATAACTCGAAAATATATAAAAAATTATATTTAAATGCATCACTCATAATGTAAATCGGTTTAAATGGTTTGAATTAGTCGTTTGAAGTCAATTTGATAGGTTTAGAGTTGGTGTTATATAGGCTGAAATGACACTAATGTTATACTATGCAAACTCGATATTAATATATATTTATGATCTACTAAATATAAGAGTTTTTTTTATTAATTAATTTTTAATAATTGGGTGACCTCTTTCTTCTGAGATTATTGAATAGTTAATTATTTGCCTCTGTGGGAATTTGGACTTCAGCAAATGGACTCCGAAAAATAAAATAATTAATCAGCGATTTATAAGCCGTCTTGGGCAACTAAATCATAAATAACACATAAATAACAAACATTTTTTCAAGTAATTTTCACAAGTTATTAACCAAAAAGCATGTAACAAATTGGCACCAACTACATAACTCTGAAATTCCAAAGCAAAAGAAAAGGACTGGAAAATGAAAACAACTGTATAAATTAAATCGCCTTCAATCTCGCAAGTTGATCCCTTTATTCTTAATATTCACTCGCCACCTCAACTTCTCCACAATCAACATGACTCTCAAGTCCAGCACTATCACAGTGTTCATTAGCATAATCATCACCGTTTTCATAAACTCCATAATCGCATTCGGTACCAGCATTTACATCATAATCTTCATCACCATATTCCATACCAGCATTCTCATCGTAACCTTCATGACCATATTCATTAGCATATTCCCCCACACCAGTATTTGCATCATAACCTTCATGACCATATTCTTCATTAGTAGCATATTCCACCTCACCAGCATTTGCATCATAACCTCCCTGACCATATTCTTCATGAGTAGCATATTCCACCTCACCAGCATTTGCATCATAACCTCCCTGACCATATTCTTCATGAGTAGCATATTCCACCTCACCAGCATTTGCATCATAACCTCCATGACCATATTCTTCATGAGTAGCATCTTCCACCACACCAGAATTCTCATCATAACCTCCACGACCATATTCTTCATGAGTAACATCTTCCACTACACCAGCATTTGCATTGTTACCTCCATTATCTTGTTCTTCAGTAGCATATTCACTGTAGTCGTGCCCTCCATTTTCGCTACCTATCGGCTCAGTGGGAGTTTCGTCATATGATAAATGCATGCTTTCAGCATCATTGAATGTCTCAGCAGATTGTGTTTCTTCAACAGACTCCGTGTTAGATTTGTCTACTGTATTATCAGTGCCAGTAGCGCTATTTATTTCCCCGTTATCACCAGGGGCGCTCTTAGTGTCCCCATTATCACCAGGGGCGTTCTTTGTTTCTCCGTTATCATTCGCTCCTGCAGCTCCTGGCGCTGCATTGCTGTTAAGATTACTCATGAACAGCCCAATTTGGTTTTGTGCAATTAGCATATCTCTGTTCTGTATTGCCACATTTGCCCGGGGACCCATCCCAAAAGAAGCATTATACTGTTGCTGCACTGGTCTTGGATTGACCTGCTGGCGCGCAGGCCTATTGTTAGGTCCTTGTGCAGGTGTTGGCTGGACAGGCCTGTTGTTAGGTCCTTGTGCAGGTGTTGGCTGACCAGGCCTGTTGTTAGGTCCTTGTGCAGGTGTTGGCCGGACAGGCCTGTTGTTAGGTCCTTGTGCAGGTGTTGGCTGACCAGGCCTGTTTTTAGGTCCTTGTGCAGGTGTTGGCCGGACGGGCTTGTTTGAATTCAGTGGGGAAACTACTGGCTGTACCTGGGGATGCAATTTCGGATTTTTTTTAGAACCAGCCCGAGGTTGTGACTGACCTTGACGCAGAACTTGCGGCTGCTGTTGATACTGAGCTTGCGGTTCAACTACCGGCTGAGGTTGATACTGACCTTGCGGCATGACTTGCGGCTGAGGTTGATACTGACCTTGCGGCATAACTTGCTGCTGAGGTTGAAACTGACCTTGCACTAGGACTTGCGGCTGAGGTTTAAACTGACCTTGCGGTATGACTTGCGGCCGAGCTTGCAACTGACCGTGCGATATGGCTTGCTGCTGAGCTTGAAACTGACCTTGCGGTTGAACTTGTTTCTTAGGTTGAAACTGACCTTGAGGTATGACTTGCGGCTTAGGTTGTAACTGACCTTGAAGTTTGATTTGCGGCTGAGGTTGACACTGACCTTGCGGTATGACTTGCGGCTGAGGTTTAAACTGACCTTGTGATATGACTTGCGGCCGAGGTTGAAACTGACCTTGTGGTTGAACCTGAGGTCGAGGTTGGAATTGAGGCTTAGGTTGCATCTGGACCTGAGGCTGGGGTTGTGCTGCCACCTGTCTGTATGGTGTTTGTTGTGGATTATACTGGTTTATCTGACCAATATTTGAATCTTTTACTCCGATATTGATTTCTACACTCCCCTGAGGTCTACGAGAGGGGCGCAAAAGATTCAGGCAAAGTGGCGCATTTCCATGGGCCCGAGCTTCATTGAGTACTGCACTTAGTTGAAATCGAGCCGAGCCAACCAGCGGCTTGGTACCGGCAGGAGCATTGGCATGGACTATGTCTATGCAGAGGATGGCAGTTTCCATGAAGGAGGTTGGAGGAAGAGCAAGGGTAAATTTTTCACCCCACACAGGATTCATGCCGTTATGCATGTCGACCTTAGTGGAACACTTACGGCTTGTGTCGATCCACACCACGGCATACGGATGGAGCATGCCGTACCGCCAATTCACATTCTTCAGACCGCATGCAGAATTGATAATCACTTGTACCTGCATTGTTGTAATCTGAAAGAGAGAGAGGGAGAGCAAGGGAGAGATGCTTGCACTTGTGAAATTAAGTATGAAGGTAATTAAGTTGCTTTGATTTGTAGGTGGAGGAGACTTGAGGGATAGACGTTGACTAAGTAAACGGTCACGATTAATTGCAATTAGCGAGTTGGAAGTTGCTTTGATTTGATAGGTCTCAGATCAGTTGACTTTAAAGCCGCAAATTAAGACTTTTTTTACCCACAGAAGGTACGAAAGGCACTAATTATATTCTTGATAGCGAAACACTTTGAAAATGAGAACCAGATCATGTGCGGATATTCCCTGACTTGACCGAGTCAGATCATGGCAGAACTTAAGAATGATATTCAAGCAAAGAAATTCAAATTAGTTATATGGTATATAAAAGTTAAAAATTTTCTTTGATTATTTGCCGTATCATTTTGTTCAGTACTGTTAATTTTTTCTTCTTTTTTGATTTAACGACTCTGCAAAAGTTGCAAGTTAATTGCCGATCAGAGGTGAGTCTTCCATTTGGAAAATTGATTGAAATAATGGATCTGCACTATGGAACACTCTATTGATTAGCTTAATAGGTTTTTTAATATTCAAATTTTTAATTAAATTTTAAGTCAAATAAAAAAATGAACTGTTTTTTTATTTGCTAACTACAGATATATAAAAGACAGATAATTAATTGTCAGATTGACCAGGAAATTGCTAATAGCAATTATATTTTACATTGGAGAACTGTCTTTTAGTTGGCTTTAACATCTTCAGATCATTGCAGAGACAGGAAATTCCAAGGCTGGTGCTTAGAAGTTCAAGTAATTATATAATAACGAAATCTGTTTGCTAATTTGATCCCCATTATGAGAGTTGGTTCCCCCTTGGATAAGTAGATAATAAGTAGGTGGCATGATCGATCTCGAAACAAAATTGTATTAATATCTGTTCCTGTATTAAATGAATTAACGACTTGTACATGACAATTTAATCAGTAGTTACAAAATTAATTAATACAGACTACTATTAGAGTACAGATCAGTTATTTTATAATAAATTAAGGACTTGGTCAATAATATTTCATTGAGCCGAACAACATAAATGTTTCCAATCAATATAAATCCCCTATAAATGTGAGAATATCAATTAACCATTTCTATAAAAAGAAAATGTACAATATTACGATAAATACGAATTTATTATTTATTTTAACTTAATTTGACGAACACAGAACACAAAATAGGTAATTAGACAGAGAAATGAATGTGGCATTCTTAAGTCTTTTCCACACAAAAAGAAGAAGATAAGAGATAAAGATATATTATAATTAACTCTAATTAAGCTTGTACTCTCAAATAACCCCCAACTCTTTTTAGCCATTAGAAAAAAAAAATAGGCAATGTATATTTTAAAATGGTTCAAATAACAAACTTATCAAGAGTTCGTTTTCAGTTTAAACAAGCAGTATATTTTGGAGGGTTGGAACTATGAGTTTGCGAAATGGTTACTTATATTTGAACTAAAATAGATAAACGTTTGTTTTGATTTATACGAGGGTATGTTTTTTAAGTGCCAAAAAAACTGCGTGGGAATCTCAAGACAATTATCTATGGGGACAGTAAGTCTCCACTACGAAATTTAAAAATTACATTTTATTTATTTATTTTTGTAACGACGTTTTACATTTTTTTTTTTTTCCTTTAAACTTTCCTTTAAGAGAAGATTAGGACTTTGTTCCAGAAAATCTCTATGAAATATTTATTGCTTTTCATTTATCTTTTCATTTTGACAGCTAAAGTAAGAAACGAAATCATTCAAAGCAAAGCAACCTTCAATTAGTACAAATACATTAATCAACAAAACAAAATTATAATAATAACAGTTTGTTACACAACCTCCAAATATGTCTGAATTTTATGTGCTCTCTACCATGATTAATTGCTTTTCCTCAGGCTATATCCCCCAAATCAAGTCCACTGGCATCGAACCCTCCTAAATCAAGCCCCCCATCAATACCGAACTGGCTGCCATCGAAAGCACCACCGTCGTAGCCAACGTTGTCAGTTGTTCCCATTGTATATGAACCGTCAACATTCCCTGTAGCATCAACATATCCTTGAGCTGCTGCGGGATCATTGGTATCACCATTGCCGAGCATTCCGGGTTGAGCTACATTGAAGGCACGAATACTCATTCTTTCTACCGACCTTACCATTCTTCCTATCTGATTGGGGGTGACACCTAATGTAAGAGCACAGAGTGCTGATGCTACTGACGGCTGCTGGTTAACAACCGGGCGATATTGTGGCCTTGGCATGAGCATGCCATTTCCAGGTTGTTGGATTAAGTTTGGCCTAAGATTTGAATTAACTGGATATCCCGGCGCCACAAAACCTTGCACATTAGGGTTTTGATTCATTGGCCGTGGTTGATACTGGGGCCTAGGCTGTGGCTGTAGTTGAGGTTGTGCGGGTATATATCGGGGTTGTTGTCCATATGGTTCCCTTTGAATAATGTTTGCGTCTATTCTTTCGATCTGGATTTCAAGTTCCCCCTGAGGCCGGCCTGATGGTCTTTTCAAAATCAAGCTAAAGGAGGCCTTCCCATTAGAGCGTGCGGCTTTGTCGAGTATTGCTTTAACGGGCAGCTTGACTGACCCGATAAGCGGCTTCATGCCTGCAGCAGATTTAGCATGCACTATGTCTGTGAAAAGAATGGCAGTTTTGACATGTGAGGTCGGCGGAAGCGGAATAGTGATCAACTCATTCCATACTGGATTTACTCCGTTAGTTGCATCGATCTTTGTGGAGCGCTTCTTACCGGAATCGATCCAGGTTACGGCGTATGGCTGCAGTTCGCCGTATTCCCAGTTCACATTCTTCAGGTCGTACGCTGAGTTAAATAACACATTTAGTTTCATTGTTTGTGATAAAAGAGAGCGGGGCGAGCTAGGGAGGGAGATCGAGATGCGCGCCTAATGAAAGCTAGGAAATGGCTTTGGATTTTAGAAGGAGATGTGCAAGTCTTAAAACATGAAGTAGACGGCTCCCATTTCCATATTTTAAAAGTTATCTATTTCTGCGTTGACTTAATCAACCTCCGGGATTAGCACAAGTGCATTTCTCAGCGTCTGTAATTCTATTTCCGTTGGTACCTTACATGATAATTAATTTTAATTAAGTTTGTTGGTATGGTGGTTGCACACAGCACATCGAAGCTCTTATTATGAATTTATATATTCGGGTTTAAATTCCAAACAATTTATTTGAACGCTTAACGTTTGCTAAGTAAAAAACGGTTAACGTGATTTTCATATAAAAATATATTTGATTTTATAAATGCTGATAAAAAAATTCATATATTTAAAAAAAATACTATCTTTTAGATAAATAAAATATTGTCGAATTGATTAAAATTTCCAAACCATCTAAGATTCTAAGTAGTGATTTTCTTTATATCTACAAAGTAACTAAATAGTTAAAAAAGAGTTAATCTTTAATTGCATTTAATTTCCATCGTTTGAACTTTAAAAAATAATATTACGAGTCTATGTAAAAACTCACTTTCTACCCTCCATTTCTCTGGCAGGTACGGGTGCAAACGGATCGGATAATATATCCGACTATATTCGGATCCGTATCTAAAAATTTAATACTGATATTCGATATTCTAATATTTGTGCGGATACGGATATGAATATGATTTTCGATTTTAATTATCTATAACCGAATAGTAGATATATATCATGGGGAGAGATCCACTTAAAACATTTGTAAGTTACAACATCTTACAATAATTCAAATTATTTTGTAATTTTTATAGGAGGAGGGATCAAGTTACAACATTTTTTGAGTTACAACAAGTTACAACAAGTTTTTTTCTTAATTTTGAAAGTCCAAATCGTCGATCCAAACCGTTAGATGTGATCTCTACAATAAAATGTGCTTGGAGACCAAATTTTATATTTTTTGAAATTTTTTTACTATTTATTAAGATGGGTACAAAATTCAATGGTCTGAATTTGACTAGTTTTTGTACCCATCTTAATAAATAGTAAAAAATTTCCAAAAAATGTAAAATTTGGTCTCCAAGCACATTTTATTGTAGAGATCATAGCTAACGGTTTGGATCGACAATTTGGACTTTCAAAATTAAAAAAAAAAGCTTGTTGTAACTTGTTGTAACTCAAAAAATGTTGTAACTTGATCCCTCCTCTTTTTATAGACCAAACAATCAATCTAAACCGTTTAACATGATATATATATATATTAAAATGTATTCAGAGGTCAAATTTTATATTTTTTTGAATTTTTTATTATTTATTAAGTTAATTTGCAAAACTGTTGTTTCAAGACAATTTTAAACTACTGAAAAACAATAGTTTTGTAAAATACTTAATAAAAAATAAAAAATAAAAAATAATTCTCCAAACATATTTTAATATAAACATTATGTTGAATAATTTGGATTGACTTTTTAAACTTTAACAATTACAAAAATGAATTATTGTAAGATGTAACTTATAAATATTATTGTAAGTGGATCCCTCCTCATATACTATATAGTTTAATATATATTGTATATGAATATTTTGATATCCGATTTGTATCCGTACGTATCATCTAATATTCAATTTGTATCCGTATTCAAAAAATAAAAGCAGATACGGGCATAGTTTTATCACTATCCAATCCGTTTGCACTTCTACTGACAGGAGGTTGATCAATTCTGAAATTTTTTATTTTTGTAATCTTTAAAAAAAAACAATGTTTTATAAACGCAAATCAGCTTTCTCTCAAAATTTTAGTTTTATGATAATGGCAGTTTGAAATGCCAACCCTAAATTTTAGTGTTCATTTCCTTTCTAATTAGGTGTGGTAACAAGCTGGCTCGGTCTGAATTAGATCCTAGTTCAACTTATTAATTATGGATCGAGTTAATACCGAACAAGCTGTACTTAGAGCAATCAAGTTAAAATCTCAACCTAAAATTGTGACAAGCCAACTCGAACTGAATTGAGCTAGCTCACGAGCTAAGCAAGCACCTCTAATGTTTTCTTAACCAAAATAGAATTTCCCAGCAAGTTCTTAGTCAAAAGTGTATAATTTGAGTTCCTCTCTCGTGTTGTTACTAGTGAATTAGTATAATTAGAAATTTATTGATACGATTTATGTTGCATGGATACGGGTATGAGTATCATATCGGATACGATACAGATACGGCGATACAATAGCTTTTAAAAATCTAAGATACCATACGTGTATTATATATGTATGTTTATTATTTTTTGTTATTTTATATATTGCATTTAAAAAATCATAATAAGTCTAATTAAAAAGGTAAAATATATCACAAAGTCTAATTTACTTAATAAAGTTTTAAAAAATTAAAGGTTTAACACAAGTATAGAATAAATAATATAGTTAATAAGATATATCACCAACCAAACTTTGGCGGAGTGGTTTGATGTTTTGATCTCAACCTAGGCTTCTTTCTCCAGTTCAAATTACATAGAGGGATAAAAATTTGCGTTGGTGCATCGCAATTCACAAGTGCGAAAATGGTTCACGGGTGCGGGCGGATGCGACTCACTGATACGGATGCGATTCACAGTGCTGATGGGTTGGATCCAATCGTATCCGCACATATCTACACGTATCCAAACGTATCAATGAAGTATCAGTGACCTTATCGGTTGAGTAAATATACGTCACATAAGCGGATACGCCAGTTGGTGTATCCGATACGTATTGGTGCTATATTGAGCGTGTATCAGTATCCAATACGTGTCCGACACGGATACAAAGATAAATATGAAGTATTCGAGTAACGTAGGATAATACTCCCTATATTCATACTTGCAATCAACATACCTCGGTAAGTGAGTAAATAAAATGGAGAAATGAGCATGGAATACAAAAAGCAGGGGCGGACCCAAGTTTTTCGTCAGGAGAGGCAAAAAAAATATCAAATATAGTTTAAATAGTTTATCGGGTTTAAATAATTTATCAGATTTAAATCCATTAACTAATTAGATACTCGAAAAAAAACAATGTTTTGACTTATATTTTTCAATACCCTAACTTATAATTTCTTATCTTATAATTTATAATAAATATTACTAATTATAATTCAAAAAAATTATTTTAATTTTAACACTAAATTTAATTCAAATTACAAATTAAACATTCAGAGAAAAACAAAATAATTTTCAAAAAAAAATAAAGTTAATTAATACTAATAAATTATCCAAAAACTCAAAATTGAGGAGAATCTCTGTACTACGGCAGATCCGCTCCTGAAAAAAAGTAGAGTCGGGAGAGCTTCAGAGCAACAAAAATTAAAATAATAGAGCGAGATTGGACAAACTATTAGCGTTCGAAACGAGTAACGAGCGATCTGCGAGTTACCGAATTTTTTGCCAACCCTATTTCTAACTATATAACAATTGAAATGAGGAACCCCAGTTAAATATAAATATTACATATATAAGCCAAAAGGAAAATAATGAATTGAGGGTGGGCCCCACTTGGACACACGGTTACGTACGGAACCGTGTCCGCGTGCATCATTAATGGGTGCTCACATCTGAGAATTGGAATTAAACTTGACTCTCTAGTCCCCAGTCCCCACCACTCAAAAGAAAAACCAACAGAAGGTAAAGACTTGTACAGTTCGATGAAGTGAAGTAGAATTCAGTGACGATATTTGCGCGTCAGGAGCTACAACTTGTAAATCTCAGGAAACAGATAAATAGAAGTGAGTTAAAGGACAAAGTAAACTGTGAACTAAGTATAAGTGAGTTTGAATTTAGGAATTCGTATCCTCTGCATTAACTCAAAAATAATTTTTTTGAGTTAATATATCTGCACCGTCCGATTACTTTTAAAATTCGTGTGAATTAAATTCACACTAATATTAGATAAAAACCGGATGAACTTCATTTACAATTAAACAGTCAATATCTATTAACTCAAAAGAGCACGATGCGGACTCGAATTTTAGTACACAAGTTAATGAGATCGTACGTTGCACTTTGTTCTCATCTGCATATATATTCAACATTAATTTCCATGAAATAGATACTATTCCCATCTTGAATTTCGGGGGCAATCATGGTCGGCCCCACTTAAATATTTAAAACTGTTCAAATTAATTGAAATAAAATTTCTTCGGAGAAAAAAAATGGTTGCAGTTTCAAACGGCGGATCTTCATATTTATAAAATTCTAAGGAAAAAGAAGAGTTAATGATTTTTTTCTTAAGATGGTAAAAAAAAAATCGGTGATCAATTAGTCATTCTAAAACTCGTCCTCTGTCTTATATATAAAAAAATTGTTATATATTCTTATTTCTTATTTGTGCATATATATCCACAAAATTCTATTAGTTAATTTATATATTTGACGATGAAAAATTGGATGGTACGTTATTCTTACATATTTTCTTTTGAGTAAAGATTAGATGTCAAATCATTTAACTATATATTTGTTATATTTAATCCAATTATTATTTGAAACCTATTGAACTATGTATGTTTATTTGTTGCTTATGTTAAGTCTCTTGTATGCGACAAAATTTGGTCTTGAATTAAAGTATAAATACTATCAATTTATTTGTTTTGTATCCATTATCAATGTAGAATTTGAATAAATTAATATTCAATAGGTGAGGGTATAGAATGAGTGTGATCGAGTATAAAAATGTATATATCTGATCCATATTGTATTCATTGACACTCTTAAATTTTAAAGTGCAAACTTTGAAAATTAATAAACGATTGAACTCTATACTTGATAGCATTATATTTTATCCTTAGATTAAAAATCATTCGATTAGAAACATAGGATAGAGCACGAGGAGGATTTAGAGGAAGAGGATGGGGCAGTTTCATTTATGCTAGATCGAGGATATACAATCTCTATGTTTGGGATAGGATTTCTAGATAAATTGCTTGACTAAGTTGTTTTTAGTTGCAGATTTGTTTTCAATTGGTTCTTTGTTTTAGTCTTAGTGACTTTGTTTTGTCAGGCCTTTTTAGCATTGTTTCATCTTTTGTGGCTTTATTGTGATGTTCTGTAGTCAATACTGACATAATATCAGTATCCTTTTGTTGTTGGTTTATTCTAAGTTATAACTTGTTTCTAACTCTAGTTGTTTGAAGAACAATTTGATGTCTAATGATTTCGGTGAGCAACCACTTTTTCAAAAAAAAAAAAAAATCATTGATTATTGAGCACACTAAATCATATAAACTTATCACTATTTAATTTATTTAATATACTTTTAAAACACTATTCCTCGATAAAATAATTTGCTGGAAGCCTTAAGAGTTTTGAGAAATTTAAGATATATGCGCATGAACTCGTGATTTTTTTTTTTTTTAGTAAGAACTGTGTCAATTGAAGGGTTTCGACTTTTGAGAGAACGACTTGTGGGTGGTTATCTTTATATTGTGTGTGATGATATAATTTGAATTAGTAGAATGAGTTTAAGACATTTTTTCTGTTTTAAAATTAAGCAATCAATGCCATGTATTCTTGACACAACTTGTGTCCATCATAAATGAAATTTAAGGGTATGATCCTTACCTCTCTCAAAAAAAAAATCATGTAATATTCAAGCTTTTGAAATTTATCACTGATGTATAATATAAATATCTCAAAATAAATAAATAAATACACACACACACATATTCAAAATTTTGAGTTATTACATACAATATTGTCTTAACTGGATTTTGTTTTAGATAGTTATTAAGAT
The DNA here is from genome assembly GCA_033356055.1 of Carex pumila. Lineage (NCBI taxonomy): Eukaryota > Viridiplantae > Streptophyta > Magnoliopsida > Poales > Cyperaceae > Carex > Carex pumila. The sequence continues at coordinate 9,803 of JARJHM010001176.1, read as the reverse complement.
AGAGGTCTAGCAATTCAACTTTTTGAGATAGAAATTAAGATAGAAGTCTAGCGCAATTCAACTTTTTGAGATATAAAGATAGAAGTCTACGAATGTCTTAAAAGTGCCCATGAACAACTACATTAATAAAGAAAAGTGTTTACACTCTTTACATTATTGCAACCTTTAATTAGTAGAGAGGTACATTAATCAACAGAACAAAATTTTAATAATAACAGCTTGTTTACACAACCTCCCAAACATGTCTAAATTTGATGCACTCGCCAGCCGCTACCTTGATTGCATTTTCTTAATGCCAATGAAAATCTCAGTGCAATTAAACCATCTCTCCCTGCCTAATCACAAATTTGACTTTTATCAATTGTGTTGGTGTTACAGTAATTCAACAATCAAACCCCCCTGCATCAAATCCACTGTCATCAAACCCCCCTGAATCAACTCCACTGGCATCGAACCCTCCACAATCAAGCCCTTCATCAGTACCAAACTGACTGCCATCAAAAGCGCCACCGTCATAACCAACGTTGTCAGATGTTCCCGTTATATACGAACCATCATCATACCCTGTCGTGTCGATGTATACATCTTGAGCTGCAGTGGGATCATTGCCATATGTTACATATGTACCGTTGCCAAGCATTCCGGTGTTGTTTACCATTCCCATAGTATTATTCATCCTTTCAAAAGAATTCAACACTCTTCCTATCTGATTGAGTTGGTTAACAACAGGGCGATAAAATTGTGGCATCATCATATTTGGCATGAGCATGGCATTTACAGGTTGTTGTACTAAGATTGGTGCAAGATTTTGTGGTGAATTGACTCCGTATACCGGTCCCACGGGACCTAACACATTAGGGTATTGATTGATCATTTGCTGTGGTTGATACTGATACTGTGGCTGGGGCCGAGGTCGAGGCCGAGGCTGAGGCTGAGGCTGTAGCTGTGGTTGAGGTTGTGCAGCTGGTTCCCATTGAATGATGTTTGTGTTGTTTATTCCGATCTGGAATTCAAGGCTTCCCTGAGGTCGGCCTGACGGTCTTTCCAAAATCAAGCTGAAGGAGGCCTTCCCTTTGGAGCGGGTTTCGTCGAGTACAACTCTGATGGGAAGCACGGTCGACCCGATAAGCGACGGCTTTGTGTTTGCAGCAGATGGAGCATGCACTATGTCTATGTAAAGAATGGCAGTTTGGACATGTGAGGTCGAGGGGAGCGGAATAGTGATCATCTCATTCCATACCGGATTTACTCCGTTGGTTGAATCAATCTTTGTGGAGCGCTTCTTATCTAAGTCGATCCAGGCTACGGCGTAAGGCTGTAGATTGCCGCAACGCCAGTTCACGTTCTTCAGGTCAAACGCTGATTTAAAAAACAAATTTAGTTTCATTTTTGAGTGATAAAAGAGAGCGAGGGAGAGGGAGGAAGAGATGCACGCCTAATAAAATATAGGAAATGTCTTTAGAAATATAAAACTTTTAAAACATGAAACGGCAGGAGGAAATCCATTTCCACAAGTTTTAGAAATATCTTTAGAAGTTTTCTACCCTCCTCTCTCATATATAAAAAAAACTTCTAATATATTCTTATTTCATATTTTCATATTCTTCGCAATATTCTATTAGTTAATTTATGCATTTGGCGATGAGAAATTGGAGATGGACGGTAGTATAGTTAGAAGAAAAAGATCTAAAAGTAGTTACTCAAAGGTTAAAAGTTCAAGTTTTTTTCACCACTCCTCATAAAAAAAAATGAGAAAATTGGAAATTATGCATTAGCTTTTTAAACTAATTAAGTTAAGATCCGCTACCGTGTTATCGGAAAAATGAGATATTTATTCAGAGTTGGGGTGTCAATTATGATTTATGATACCACTTTAATCCGTTTATTCGATCAAGTATTGTATTCAATAAAATGAATATAAGTAAATTTTTTTTCTGTTGGTAAGTAGTTCGGATAAAAAAAATTAGTAACTTATTAACTAAGTGTATGAATTAGAGCTCTTTGTATCCGTTATTCTATAAGCAAATTAATAAATATAAATTATATTTATTTTTTATTTATACATATAACTATAATTTTTTCTTAAATTAGTAACTAGCAAATGGGCACATATGTAAACATTACACATATGGACCCGATTTTTATATATATATCCAAAAATAAATAAAATTTAAAAAAGTAACAAACTAGCTGTTGAAATTGCAAAACTACCCAAACCGGTTAACCAGTAACCAGACTCAAATCAAATTTTCGGTCCTCCATTACCGGGACCCGTTGAAATATATAGTCCAGTTAACCATTAACCGGAAATTTGATTTGAGTCTGGTTATTGGTTAACCAGATTTGTGCATTTTGCTTTTTTATTTTTTTTAAACATAAATTTTTTTGTATTAAAATATTAGAAATGTTGAATATATTTCTTTGAAAATAGATGGAATACAATATAATTTTATTTTTTAGAAAGACTGCAACAAATAACCCGAATCAATATTTTTCAGGTTGGATTTTTCGTGGCTATAAGAAAAATTAATATATTGCTTTATGTGCTATTGAAAAAAAAATAAAAATGCTTAGATTCTGAGTTATTGATCCTGGTTCAAAAGTCACTTCTAGGTAATCTATAAAAAAAATTGTATCTATTTTGAGAATTTTTTTTAAAAACAATCATTAAATAAATTAAATTTTTTTTTCAAAAATAGATACAACTTTTTATTTATTAAATGTACTAAATGGATCACAATATTTTCTAGATTACCTAGAAGTAACTTTTGAACCAGAATCAATAACTCAGAATCTAAGCATTTTTATTTTTTTTTCCAATAGCACATAAAGAAATATATTAATTTTTCTTACATCAAAAAATCCGGCCTGAAAAATATTGATCTGGGTTATTTGTTGCAATCTTTCTAATAAATCAAATTATATTGTATTACATCTATTTTCAAAGAAATATATTCAACATTTCTAATATTTTAATACAAAAGAATTCTGTTTTCAAAAAAAGAAGAAGCAAAATACACAAATCCGGTTAACCAATAACTGGACTCAAATCAAATTTTCGGTTAATGGTTAACCAGACTATTTCAACGGGTCCGGAAAATGGTTAACCGGAAATTTTATTTGAGTACGGTTACTAGTTAACCGGTTTGGGTAGTTTTGCAATTTCAATAGCTAGTTGTTTATTTTTAAAAAAAAAATTTTTGGATATATATAAAAAAATCGGCATATGCACACTTGAGTTTTGGGAATTTTAAGATACATGCGCATGAACTCGTGATGGTTATCTTTATATTGTGTGTGATGACATAATTTGAATTAGCAGGACATAATTTTTTTTGTCGTTTTCGAATTTAAGCAATCAATATCATGTAATGTTCGAGTTTTTAAAATTTATCACCGATAAACACCATAAATATCCAACAATAAATATGTACATTTTTTAAACATTTTGAGTTTTCAAATACAAATGTCTTCAAATGGATTGTTAACGTGGTAAAATAATAAGTTTTCAACCTGCATCTACCAATTTTTAGCATGCTCTTTCTAATTTCTTGAAGGATGGGAACTGGCAAATGTACTACAAGATATTGATTGTAGATGCATGTTAAAAAATCCACGTTAACAATCCATCCTTCAAGGAATTAGAAAGAGCGTGAAAAATTGGTAGATGCATGTTGCAATTCCGGTTAAACCTAATTAAACAATTTTTACACTATTTGATGTTAAAATTCTTTAATGTCATCACTTTGCTTACCTGCTGTTGGATAGCGATTAAACCAATGAAAAAAATATGAATACTAATTAATTCTAAACCGGTACAGCTGCATGTACAGCAAGTACATTAATGAATAGTTCTTTTTAATACACTAAACAACATTAGTGCGCTGAATGTGATAGAATATATATAAAATTTTGGAATTAGCTGTTAGATTTGAGAAAACAAAACAAAAATGTATTATTATTTGCATTAGTCAAGTCAACTTGATATATTATATCTACCTTTTAAGGCAAAGCAAGAAATTAAGTAACCAAATCATGAAGTCGTCAATCATTGAAAAATTTGCGGATTTGATTCCCATTGAATGTTGGTTGGACCAAGAAATATGTGGAGCTTATTTTCAACTAAGAACTGAGGTATATATATATATATATATAGCTAAGAACTGAGGCATATATATATATAGCTCCTTTTTAGCAAGGAAGGAGTTCAGTATTTTTTAACTAAATCTGATTTAAATAATCTAATTATTTAATATCTACAAAAAAATTCTCTATTAACATTTTAAACACATACGATATTTCACATATAAGATATTGTCTTATTTACTAAATCAAATACTAGTTCTCATCAGAGAATTCCATATTATATTCTGTTAGAAAAGTTTTGATATAGCGTATGATAATTATTGTGAGTTCCTGTGAAACTTTTGAAACAGCTTTATCAAATATATGAATTTCAGTTTGTTTGATTTATCAATGTGTAAGATAGGAACCAGAACCATATATACTATTAATTATTATTTTTAGAAACCCCATCTGTTTTTTTGTTTCACAAGTCATGCATGTCTGACTGTTCTTAATGGCCCGGTGTATATATAATAAAAACTTAAGCAGCTAATCTAGTACCATTAATTTTGTCCAGTTGCTAAAAATAGTGGAGAAGGGATAGAGGTGATGAAATTATTTTTTTAATCCAGGAAGTATGATTAATTATTTAATTAATTGAAGGGAAACAGTTGTAGTTGACCAGAAGAGAGGGGTGATCATGAATTGGAATTAACCATTAAAATAATAGGCTTCAGTTGACTTTGATTCCAAATCAACCCAATTAGGGTTTATTTCCCGGCTCTTAAAGTAAGGCAAGAAATCCAAGTTGCAATTCTTTTATTGTTTAGTGGGGTTCTACCAGTTGTACAGCTAATTTTTTTTTTTAAGCATGAATGGGTATCATAATTAACCTAGTCGGAGCGAGATAATTTATATTTTATTTTTAAAGCGTATAGTAAATTCAAAGTGTTAAACATGTTCTTAATATACATAATGAAAATGTATTTGAAAATCAAATTTAATATATATTTTCGAATTTATTTACTATTTTTTAGATAGATAAATAATTTACTACTTTAGTACTTTTAGATAGTTCATAATTAATTTATAGATCAATTGATTTTCTACCTATCATAATGAAAATATTATAAAAAAAATGTAAAACTTGATCTTTTAAGTACATTTTTATATGAAGATTATGTTTAATTATTCAAATTAACTATTTGAACTTTGAAAGTAAAGAGATGAATCCATAGTACGGATCTATCCATAACCTCTCTGATTAGAACTATTAGCTAATAAATCCAACAAATATATAATGTATGGCAAAGTGGCGTCCAACACTCTGGTTATACGACTAAGTAAAATAATCAATACAATCCAAATAAGATTGCTGGATAGAGACGGAAATAAAATAAATTAAAAGAAAACACCAAATTTAATTTAACGACGCCATTCTAATTTAGCTCACTAAAGTTAGGTACAAGACGGAATGAGAACGATTCGATGAGTATCTTCTCAAATTCGATCTGTAAGTTAGGTATAGACTGTTGGATCATATATCCAACGTTGAGCACATATGTAATATAATTATGAATTGTATACTATTATATATAATTGTTACATTCATGTGATTTAATATGAAATTAAGATATTGGACAATTTATGTATTCAATAGGGTGTGGTCCATAAATGTGTAGAACAATTTAAACAAATTTTTAATCATTGATGAATTGATTTAGAAAGTTTGCAATTCTAAAAAGTATATTTTCAGAGGTTAGAAGCTGTCTTTTTGGAGGGCTGTGCTGTCTATGCAGATTTTGATGGGTTAGCACGGTTTTTGATGAAACCAACATTATATCTTTTTCGAATTTGTAAATGACCACAAAAAAGTTATTCTATATAAGGATTGGTCTCCAAGACACAAAGTAACCAGAAAAAGACAAACTGAAAATACGTTTTTCTCTCTAGAAAAAATACAGATCTATGTGCTTTCTCTTTTCTTCTAATCTTGTTGTCTTGAAAGACTTACTCCATGACTCGACGGCCAAAGACAAGGACTTCTTGCCGTTGAAGGCTTGTCTCGTGCTCACGAAGACGACTTGTTAAAGCTTTGGATATTCCATTTCAAACAGCATGGAATCAGATATTATGTTCTACACTTCAAATTTATATTTTGAGTCTCTTTGACATAAGACAGTCCTTAGGTTAAATGGAGAACTGTTTTTCCTTCCTCAGAGTGTAAGTATTTGACTTATAGATGAGATATAATTGTTTGACATTTATAATTTCCCAATATAGACTGTCAAATCCGTTTCAAAATTTGTACGTATAATTTAAAAATTCATATGAATATATGAATTAAGTGTATACAAATTTTAACGCCATACCACTCCTCCGTAAAAAACTAATACAAAATTTGTGGGAATATGTACCAAAAAAGTTGTTAAACATATAATGTTCATATGAAAATGTAATTGGGAATTTATAAAAGGCATTTTCTTTTCTAGAAAATGAGGCGTACACCAAATTTCTCCACCAAATTTAATGGGAAAGAGAGAGATGTTATCAATTTTATTGTTCTTGATTCAAGAGGTAAAGATATGCTTAATGGAAACATAGGAGCAAGGGCCGGCCAATTAGATATTATTTTTTATATATCAAATGCAATTTCCCGTTATAATCTCATAATTAAGAAGCATTTTTTCTGCTTAATCCAACCGTTAAAAATAATCAATTACAAAATGTATAACTGATACAAGGACAATGTCTGGGAAATTAAGTATTCAATCCATTCTTGGTGTGTAACATGAAAACAAATTATTGCTATTCAAGTGTGTTGACCAAGTCAAAAGGTTTTAGAATTTTATTACTGTTTATTAAAATAATAAAGCACCTCTTTAATTAGGCATTTAGGCCTACTAAAAACCCAATAAATATAGAATGTAGGAAAAATTGATTATTTGTCACTTTAAAATCTTAAAATTTGAAATTATCACTCTGAAATTAGAAATCATTCTAATACTACTTTAAATTTAATTAATTTTTAATTTTATCACTCTAAATAATTAATAACTAAAATATTCTTTCTCTCCTTTCTTCTTTTCCTCTCTCGTCTCTACTCATCCATGGCAGTGGAGGGTATTTTGTGTGCGCGGAGCCTTGTTCATGAAAATCAAACTGTGACTGCTGCTTGGCCCGGACCCTTATTGAATATAGGTATGAGTAAGAATTTTTTTTCATTAGATAAATGCATATGAGTACGGGTAAAGATAAATTCATATTCATTGGTCAACGGATAATTATATAAAATAAATTATATTATAGGAAAAATATTATGCTAAATATTTTATTTTTTTTATTTGAATGTTTTATTATTTAGTTAAGGAATTGAATTTGTTAGAAGAGATATTTGTGATTTTTATTTTTATTTTTAATAAAAAATTATTGCTTAGAATTAATTGCATATTTATATTCGTTATTCACCCACTATCGTTTCGTTATCCGCTAATCTTAACGAGTATGGGTAGGGTAGGATAAGACAAATTTTTAACTGATATGGATAGGGTACGGTTAAGATCAATTCTTAGTAGGTATGGATATGAAAATGGTTCCATCCTACCCGTATCGTCCCCATTGATACCCCTATTTGTCGACACCAAACTGAAATCGAGCTTTTCGATTTCAATTATTTCTCAAGTCTTGAACTATCATGTTAATGCTCTTAACTAGACTTTTTAATAGTGTACCTAAACAGTACTAGAATTGTCATGGATGAGTAGAGATAAGAGAGAGGAAAAGAAGAAATGAGTGGGGGAAAGGGTTATTTTAGTCATTAATTATTTGAAGTGGCAAAATTAATTAAGTTTAGAGTGATATTATGATTATTTCTAATTTTGAGGTGGCATATTTTAAATTTTAAGATTTTAAAGTGACAAATAACCAATTTTTTCTTGACAACCAACTTTTTTATTATTCGACCAAGTAAAATAAGCAATGCATACCAAACAAAAATAGGCGAATGCCTAAATAGCTAGATAACCGAAATTTTTATAAATATCCAAATCAAATAACAAATTACGAAATCTACCTTGTTTTGCAATGAAATTCGAAAAATACCCAATCCGGTTATCCAATAACCGGATTTGATACAAATTTCCGATTAACCACTGCCCGGACTCAAAAAAATAAATCCGGTTAACGGTTAACCGGATTTGCGCATTTTGCTTTTTTCTTTTTTGAAAACATAAATTATTTATTTATTTTTTGTATTAAAATATTAAAAATGTTGAATATATTTCTTTGAAAATAGATGGAATACAATATAATTTGATTTATTAGAAAGACTGCAACAAATAACCCAGATCAATATTTTTCTGATCAAATTTTTCACGGCTGTAAGAAAAATTAATATATTTCTTTATGTGTTATTGGAAAAAAATAAAAATAATTAGATTATGAGTTATTGATCCCGGTTCAAAAGTCACTTCTAGGTAATCCAGAAAATATTGTGACCTTTCTAGTACATTTAATTTATAAAAAGTTATATCTATTTTGAAATTTTTTTTGAAAAACAATCATTAAATAAATTAAAGTTTTTGATTTTTTTTCAAAAATAGATACAACTTTTTATAAATTAAATGTACTAGAAGATGTTGTACTAAAAGGGGCACCTCTAATTGAACAAAAACTGAAAATAAATTGCAATTGAAAGTAAATAGATGAGTTAAGAATTCCTAAAACGTTGCAACGTTTTATAAACGTTACAACGTTTCATGTTGGTACAGTTCAGCTCTGCTTCAGCAGTTCTAAAGCTATTAATCGTTACAACGTTTGTAAAACATTACAACGTTTGTGAAACATCACAACGTTTGTATAACGTTATAACTTGATTCTTCTTTTGATCAGTTTGTTGCTACTGATTATTATAAAACGTTACCAACGTTTTGAAAACGTTCATAATGTTTTATCCCAATTTAATCAACCTCAATCATACTTTACCAAGCTTTTGATTTTACAATTTGTATTCTTGATAAAAGTCTTCGTGATTTCTTCAGTCCAAGCTTATTATATCGCAGTTCTTACTCTTCTTGGACCTATATGTTCTCAAAAATAGAAAAAAAATCGTAAAATTCAATAATTGTATGTTTTTGCAAATTAGTCAAATAGACATAAAAGATTATTGTACGAACAACAATCTCCCCATTTTGGCGATTTGCAAAAACATACAATGTGAGTAAGTGCATAAATCGAAAATTTTCAAAAATTAGTTACCCAATTTTGATTTTGCATGTCAAGCTATTTGTACCAATTTCTCCCCCTTTTGAAAATCGACGAAAGGGTGAAAAAAATTAGCACTAATTTAAAGTGCTCCCCCTCAAATTATGCACTCCCCTTCAATTTAGTAATATGATACCGATAAAGCCCAAATAAAATAAAATTGAGGGATTACTCTAGCATTTTATACGACAATTTACAAGTTCATTTCAATTAGCAATAAAAATGATTGTCAATTTGACAAATTGATTCATGTATATCATAATGCACACAACAATGAACACTAGCCAACGTTTGGTGAGAATACTGTGTTTTTACTTAAAACGTTATAACGTTTGTGTTACGTTTTTGTGAAGCTCTCAGACTTTTGAAGTCTCACAAAACGTTACCAACGTTTGGAAACCGTTACAACGTTTTCATTTGTACTTTTGCAATTTTGATTCCTTGTCAGATAAGCGTTGTAACGCTTTAAAAACGTT